>JAULBZ010001398.1:7910-22428 GCA_032360805.1 Neoturris breviconis | reverse complement strand
CTGTAAGAATAATAATTTGAATTTTATGCATAGAAAGAAGGTTTGTTTAACTTATTGAAAAAATGTTGCGTTCCCCTAAGGTCTTTATCTATTGTGACTCCTATCAATTTTTTATGTGAAGTTTCCCATATTTTGGTTGTACCTACTTTCGCCCAATGGTTTTGATACTTAAAACCACATATTAAAAGGTGGCATTTATCGCCATTTAGTTTCATGTAATTACTTTCAAACCATTCAATGGCTAAAAGAAAGTCATCAGCATAATTACACAGAAAAGGTCATAAGGTCACAGCTAGGTTGTTGCTATAGCACAAATTTAATTATTTAATCGTTTAATAAGTTTAATCGGCACTTAAAAACAAACTTGAGGAGAACTTTTGAAAAATAAAAATGTCTATTTTGAATGCTCTATAAATCGTTTATGATGTCTGCTTGGGATACCTGTATTTAAAGTTTGCGAAGCATGTGCTGAAGACTCATCCTGTTCGCAAGCGAAATTTTTCAGACGGTGAGAGGCAATAAAGTAGCAACGGTGCAAGAAGAATTTAGTCCCTCAACATAGAAATTAACAGTATGAATTAGGTGTTTATATGGAGCCCAATGTAGGAAACACGTATATATTTTGTGTTACCTAGCGGATATTTCGGATGAAGAAAGCAATAAATCGGATAGGAGTGACAACTCGTTTGCCATATAAATGCTCTGTCGAAATGACTGCAGAAATAGGGATGAAACAGAACATCGTTTCAGCGAGTTATATTGGCTGAGTAATACATTGGATTCCATACAAAGAGCGTTGGTAAAATCCACCGTCCACCATACCACCGTTCGTAACCACCGTCCTACTGTCTGTGAGTCACCGTCTGAAGTAATATTTTGCAGACCAGATATTTTGCAGACCAAAAAAAAAATCTTGGTTATGACTTATGTTTATAGGTTTATGGTAAGGACAGTTATAGTATGACATGGTTGTGGTTATGCGGTTATATTGTTATATTGTTATGTTATAAGTTTATGGCATGATTTAGGTTTTATAGATCTATAGCTTGGTTTTAATTATGGTTTAGGTTTATGGTTTGGATATGATTTATAGGTTTATAGATTAATGGTATGGTTATGGTTTGGTATTGGTAATGGCTTTTGGTTTATATAGTTTAGTATGCTTATGGATATATTAAAAGACATAATAGCAGCCATATGATCACGTCATAGTGACGTCAGATCGATTGTCCGAAAATCGCACTTTCCGTTGTTGGTTTATCTTCGTACTTGCTCACCTTCAGCTTGTGACTCTCTGATAAGTTAGAAGGCATAATTGCAGCCATAGTGACGTCAGACCGAATTTCAGAAAATTGCATTTTCCGTTTTGTACTTTGAGCAACTTTAAGCAAGCAATCACTCGTATTCATGTATTTGTGAACAGGTCTATTGAGAATATCTCCTAACTCGGATACTCGTTATTTTTTACGGTATTCTGCCAACCAGAAAAGTAAAAGCCATTTCAACTTTCACTTCTGTTCTCTGCCAGAATATTTTCTGTTCCGTGGGTGATCCAATACAATAGAAATGTATGTACGACATTCGAATTCTATTTATTGCTTTCAAATACCAAAGTCACATCATTTCAAAAGCTTGTGTTGTGTCTGAGCAATTTTCAAAGTACATATATTTTCAACAATAAGAACTGGAAGAGAATGATAAAAAATAACAGAATAATGGACAATTTTTCTGGTATGTATACCTTTTACAATCTATGTCCCAGAGTTAACTGACGACCGTTACCAATGATAATGTTCGTGCTGTCAACTGAGCTTTACATAAAAGTACTCTGAAGTATCAAATTCAGCACGGTCGCTTATCAAAATAACATGAAGTTAGAATGAAATAACTAAACGGTTAGTCTGTAGGTTAATGTCAGAAACCTGTTGGAAGAAACTTGCGCACATAACCACAGCCATACGAAACTATAATCTCATACCATAAACCAAAGTTTAATTTTAATTTCATAAAATATTAAAAAAAAATCCAAAAAATCTGGTCTGAAAAATATTACTTCAGACGGTGGCTCACAGACGGTAGACGGCGGTCACAAACGGTCGCACAGTACGCGGTGGACGGTGGAATGGTGGGCAGTGGAATTCACCAACGCCAACAAAATACACCAGCTCCAAGTAAACACCTGCTATTCTTAAAACAAACGGCTTTTTTTCAAGCCACAAATTTATGAAAAAACATTGTTAACCAATTAATTGTCTTGTATTTGCGTGAGTGTAGGCTTATCTGCGGTAGGTGTACCGTATTCGTTTTTTAGTGAAAAGAGCCCTTGAAAGAGGGAATTGTTTACAGTAATGGTTTATTATTTTTTTCAATATTAGGGCAGGGTTTATTACAATCAAAAATAGAAGCTCTTTGCACTGCTCTTCAAAGAAAAACAAAATACAAACAAATCGAAGAACTAGTTGTGTAACACATCAAGTTTACCTTCATCAATGACCAATAGCGCTGCGCCGTGATACCTCAGATGGATTTACATCAATGTCTTTATTGTGCAGTAGCATGATCTGGTTCTTAAGATTTGAACCTGCTACTGTCTTCTTCCCTTCCTTTATCCTTGAGAAGCATCAACTGGCAACCCAGTGCACATTAATTAATTTATTAAGTTTTTCCATGCTTAGGTGGGGGCCTCACGGTACCTGTCGAATTTTCAACTAGTTCAACTACAGTAAATCAACTGTAGCCTACGTGAATATGTGAACATTTACACTATATTGTTATCGTGTGAAGTGAAGTGTGTTTCGACTTAAAATACGCTTATTTTTTAAAGAACTTTCGGTCGGGCCTTACTACTGAAAGTTTTTTAGAAATTTGCTACTTTCAGCATTAAAAACTTAAAAGATTAGTAACAACGCAACTATAATAGAATATACCCTACTCCATAGTACTGTTAGCCTCACATTAACAATGCGGTTGTTCATGAGTACGGAGATTTTGGCGAGTAGTTATTTTCGCGAATGAGTAACATAATAACTTTCCGCCACCTGTCACATTATTTATAACGTCTGAACCACAGAATCCATAGAGCTGAAACTGTCTGGCTTTTTGAAACTAAAAGACACAAATTGTGAAAATATCAGCTTCATTCCATGGATTAAAAAATATGGGTCATAACCTGAGACCACCTATTTCTACATGAAGAATTCCTATATAAATCGCCAAAACATTATTCCTCAAAAATTTGTGTTTATAATTCTTATAACATGAAACTTAGTCAGATTACATATGAATTATAGATAATTTTCGGACGATAATTTTGGTATTTTGCAATGTTGTTGTTAAAAACCCGGAAACCCGTTAAAGAACAGCAAAATGTCTGTCTAAAACTGAAAACAGAATGGAAAAATGTTATCTAAATCTAGAACTCTAATCGCATTTCTAAGAATATATGGGTTTTGGGCAGAATATACTATTTCAAAATTTTGTGATAGCGTCATCAAAAAAAATTGCCAACATTTTGTTCCTTTCATAATACACTCTCAGCCTTCCAAGTTTCATCCTTATACTATTAATCGTTCAAAAGTTATGGCGGAGTCCACCACCCGGCCATAAAATGTTCACAAAAGCCGGGTCTGAATAGGGTTAAGAAAAAACTGTTTGCATGTGATGTGCAACCAGATTCTCTTCTGTTTTTATATTTCACATGCTATCATCTACCGTTAAAATTGCAAACGAACAAAATCAATATGTAAAGAAACTGAGATTCCATCATGGTTTTACTTTTCTAAAAATACGTCAGTTTTAAGGTTGATTACCACGAGGCGTAAAAATACTTCTGTTTTAAGGTTGATAACCACGAGGCGTAAAAATACGTCTGTTTTAAGGTTGATAACCACGAGGCGTAAAATTACGTCTGTTTTAATGTTGATTACCACGAGACGTAAAATTACGTCTGTTTTAAGGTTGATTACCACGAGGCGTAAAAATACGTGTGTCTTAAGGTTGATTACCACGAGGCGTAAAAATACATGTGTCTTAAGGTTGATTACCACGAGACGTAAAAATACGTCAGTTTTAAGGTTGATTACCACATGGACGTCCATGATTACCACGAGGCGTAAAAAAAAGACATTCAAAAGTTTGAGAATTCCAAGAGAACATGGAAGGGAATAAGAGAAGGTTTATAAATTTTTCAAATGATAAAGAAAAAGCATACAGAGATTTTAAATATTCTAGGAATCATATATATCATACCACAGCAAGCTTCCTCACACAGAAATAAAAAATATGTGAGTATGTAGCTACCCTTTTTACGACTTGAGCAACCACCTAACTTCTAAAGCCATCCAATGACTTGAGCAACGACCTAACTTCTAAAACCGTTCCACGACTTGAGATAAGGAATTTTGGCGCGAATAGAACTTATTCATAAAAAAAGCCCACTTAAAAAGTAGACCAACAAAAAAAGTGCTAGGGGGATTAAATAGACTAAATATATAGGTTATTCTCCTATATTAGCCTCATTTCCAGCACTTCCCTGGTATTTTAGCAACCTCATTCCCAGGGCCATATACCTCTCTTTGTTGAAATCGGATATTCAAGTCGGCGAAGTTTTTGTGGCTCTTCGTAATCCTGTAATTACGTGAACAGTGAAATCTCTGTGAGACTTTCCATTGATATACAAAAGTAATTACTATATATATTCTCCGATTCGCTATGGCGTCATCACCATTTCACCGTGAGTGAAAGCATTTGGATACGCTGGTGAGAAAGATAAGGAGGGTAACATACTGAAGAAGTATCAACGCAAAACTTTAAAATGGAATGGACTACACAAAAAGTTATTGCATTGCAACAACTTCTACTTTGAGCAACCAACGCCTCGTTTTCATGTACTTGTGATAAGTCTAACTATCTGATCTTAAAACTGTAGAACGAACGCCGTCAAAATAAGGTTGAATAAATCTTGATTGAGAAATGGTTCGAGTTTGTTTGACTATACCGTTTCGTTGCACGATTTGAAACACGTACTTAAATACAATTGTGTCGAGCAATAGTGTATGTATTGTGTCGAGTAATAGTGTATGTATTGTGGTCCTTAAACTTACAAAACTTAATTTCTTTACTCATTTACTCGAGTCAGTCAAGAAGATTATTCGTTCCATCTTGTTAAGAATTTGTTTCTTTTGATTTTGTGAATTTGTCATGAGAAACCCTGCTGTCATCACCACACGATTTTGATTTAAAACTATTTAATTCATTTATTCTAAAATAACACTTCTATCAAAAATTGTTAAATGTTTGATTAGTACTACCTTCTTTATAGCAAGTGTTTGTAAATATTGATGATTTGATTGTGCATGCGCACTATACATGCTATGAAACAACCATATTTCATTGTTCATAGTTATGTAGCAAACTAACGGGAGCTGAATTTGAATACGAAAGCCTCAAGTAGCGAAGCAATGTTTTTAAGCAACTTTTGATCGACTTTTGCAATTTTATGTCTAGTTGTTGTTTTAAGCCCATGTTTTACCAGTTTGGTAAAGAACTTCCGCTTTGTAGAATGCAAGTTTTTTCGAAATATGATGCAGAGAATTGGATTCTTACTATTGGAGCGTTGCAAGGCGAGGCTATGAAAGTAAGAAATTGTAAACAAACTGTGTATTGGAAGGTTCATGTTACGCTTCTACCCTTCAAGAAATACACATTTAAAACAAAGTATTTATACTCATCGACACCAGTATTCAACCATCGATACGATATAAAGAAAATGGCACCACAAGATGTGAAACAGCTTTCTGTAAGGTATCGTGTGTATGGTAGACTCGGTAAATCAGGTCGAAAGAAATTTGCTGGTGAAACTGAAGTGGAACTAACACAACTTATGAAGTCAAAAGGTTATTTAATTAAAGATTGGAGAACGCTGCAAAGAATGAATAACAAAAGTAAAATGGAAAGTCTTGTTTGAGTCAAAATTCTATATTGTATTACAGAGTCTCTTGGCAAGTAACCGATCACTTGTAAGGAAGCTAACGCTTCTTAGGAGGTCCTTCATAATCTATTATTCCTTTATTGTACGCTCAATTAAAACATTTTATAGCCACCAGTGTCATAAGGGTGCACTTTTGTAAAGAAAATATCCACTATATACTGCATATACTGCATATATCAGAGATATACAGTTGACTCCCGTTGTATCGAATCCTGGATAGCGAACATTTGATGAACCAATACCTGTTTCTACTGGTTTGCCTCAACCCAGGTATTGTAAATTTCTCCGTAGCGAACTCCGGATGTTGCAAACTATCGATATAAATCAAATGGATATTACAAATGAAGAGTAGCTTTAATTTACAAAATATTATTGTTTACACGGTTACGTTTGTGTTCGTAGGATGTCTATTAATCTTTTTCTCTAAAAAGCTCAAAACATAGCAACTTCATCCTTTTAGCTTCTCCAAGATTTACCGACTTTTATATAATAATAACAGCAAAAGTCTTTTTATCAACGTTTGGTTTAGTTATCCCGCTATTTTTATCTCTCATAGGAGTCAACGATATTTTTCTTAGACTAGAAGTCGCTTGCAGGGATGCACGGCCACAAGCTCTCGGATTTTGCCGTTGCGCTAAAATTTAAACAAACTTCCTAGGCTATATATCTCTATTCCAGTTTTGACGTTGACTAGACGTTGGCTGCTCAAAGTAGAACTGTGATGTAATAACTTCCTTATAAGTCTGTTGTTAGACGTTACATGCTGAGTAGAATAGATATCTATGATTTTCGTGTTTTTCCCCACCCGTGAACATTTTTATTGACAAAAATAATAAATGTAATCTTCAGATTTTCTACGCAAGGTTTACACAACGTGATAAACTACCGAAAGCAGACGCATTACCTTTAGTGGATTCATTTTCGACAAGACTTATTTTCAATAGCCTCTCCCACAGACCTCACTTGGTCTGTTTTCTTCTGCAGTCAATGTAATATATTGACAACAGAATTCATTAAAACAAAACGCGTTAATAGATGATAATTTATACAACAGGAAAATAATTAGTTCTTCAAAACAGAATGGAAAAATTTCTATCCAAAACGTAATCGCCTTTTACGTAAATATAACAATTTTTACTAAAGATTTCGGAACATTCCGTACCATGTCGGACATCAGACATCAAAAAATAATTATGCATAAATGTTCCTGTTATAGTTTTCATGTGCCAAGTTCCATTTTTCTAGCATATTCTTATCAGAAATTACGAAGAGGGGATGGAATGCGAAATCTTAAAATACCCTGAGATAAATAGGGTTAGGGTTGTGCATAATAAATAACAAAATAACAAAGTTCAACCCTTTCCCTCTGACTCCACCTCTAATATGACAGCCCTATTCAAATAAAATGACGTTATTTTGGAAAATGTTTTCCGAAAATCATTAGGAAATTTGGTTTAGTGTTCGGAATTCACGTTGAAAATTAAAACAAGTTACAAAATTCCACGAGTATTTTTGAGTTTATAAGCATTATTGTGATTTTTACGCTATGTGCATGAAAACGAGGCTATGGTTGTTACAATTTAAAATATACTTTTTTACATAACTTTTAAATTTTTTTATGAAGACCAAAATTATTTTCCCCTAAAATTTTTTTTTTTCAGCACCTGTCATGACTTGATGACGTCATCCTAATTAATGACGTCATCAAAACATTGATTATGCCAAAATGTTAATTATGTGATGAACTAATATTCTGGAGAGTTTCAACACTACAGCATAATCCTATCAAAAGTTATGGAGGGGGGGTTGAAACAACCCCCCCCCTTCCAGTGATACAGAGCCTCCAAAAGGCCCAGTATTACTAGGGTTAAGACTGTTTACGGTCAAATTGAAGAAGAAATAGGAACAAAAATGTGTATTTTAATTGAGATAAAAAAAGACATCAAAAATACTACCCAGTGGGCGTGCGACGTTGGAACTTACGTCTATACAACGTTTGCGACATCGGTAAAATACGCAAACTCGTTCCCAGCGCTTCTTGTTTCTTTAATTTGCGCTGGGAACGAGTTTATAAAATAGGGCTAAACTGAGTGAGAATAAACTGGTTCAAAGTTTGCCGCAAAGACGCTGTAACAACATTGAAGAGGTTGTTTTAGCGTATTTCCTGTGGACTTTATTCTATTCTTAAAAGTTTATTCTTAAAAATTCTTTATAAAAAATATCACTAAATATCATCTTATTAAAGCTGCAATTTGATAAGAAAGATAAACCATTCATTGATAAGTTTGGAACATCGTTGTTTCTATATGTCACTAGAATTGCATTTTACCTCACGTATGATTCTCTCAAGTTTTCTGAAAGTTGGTTTCCATTGGGCGAAAAATTCCGTGCGTATGCCAAAAGAAGTAAGTCACTTAAGAAAATGTGTTTAATAATTCATGACGCAAACATGGCTGTATTTATATTATGCATTAATAAATAATAATATGCAAAAATGAAAATAATGTTTTTTCTTCGAACTAGTTGCATAAAATATTTAAAGACTGCTGTTGAAGCATGCATGATTTATTAATTTCTCAAGAACTGCACATTCACGAGTATCCATAGTAATTGTTAAAGTTTTCACATATTTTTAGAAGAATTTCTAGCAGTTACTTGCAAATTTTGTTCTTAACTGTGTGTTAAAAGTGTTTGTCCAGATATCGCATTTTAAAGAAGACCAATTTGGTCATTTTCTGATGATGTCAGCATTGTATTATATAATGGATTTATTGTAACAGTTAATTAGGTGCAATGAATTTTGCATAGTTTCTGAAAATGTTATGATATGTTCATCTTCAATGAATATTGAGACGTTTGGAAACCTTGAAAGTCAGCCTAATTTAATTAACTTTTGTAACATTAGAGGGATATCTCAATTTTTCTATTCATCATGAACTGGTTGCACTATTTTCAGAAAATATTCAAAACAAATTATCATTTTTTGGATCTTTAATGACGCGATATCTTGACAACTATTGTTCAAAATACAGTCAACCATCTCATTTTTTATTTATTCTCCGATTTCTGTCTACTCATACGGTTCATTTTTATTTTTGGATAACTTCAAAGGTTCATGTCTAAAGGTTCCTCTCCCCTATCTGATGGTTTGTTGATGACCCAGAACAAGTTTCTCCTTCGCCTGTTTGCCAAGTTAAATCTTATTGGGGGCATGATATCTTTCAAAAATATAAGTAAAAAATGGTCCCATTCAAGATGGTGCCTAGCTCCAATATAACATATTATAACTTAAGTTAGTCGTTCAAAAGTTCAAAAGTTCCAAACCTGCCACCCCACCCTCCCCCGCTCCCTCTCCTACCCGAACATAACTTTTTCCAAAAAGCGAATTCTTATAGGGTTAATGCATTGGGGGAGTTAAAACTTTTAAACTTACAGTAATACCAAAAAATCAGAAAATAATTCAAAGACATCCTGAACCTATGTCAGACAACATCATGTTTTATTTTTAAGGGTTATTTTAGCTCAAGAACAATGAGTATATACTATAATTGTTTAATCTTTATCAACAAAATCAGCAGTTAACCCTATTTAGGTCAAGCTTTTTTGAAAAACCCCTTCCATAACTTTTAAACGACTAATAGTATAAGGATGAAACTGGGCAAGCTATTAGTTTATCATGAAAGGAACCAAATGACGTCATCACAAAAATTTAAAATAGCATATTTTGCCCAAAATCCGTATATTCTTAGAAACATAATTAAAATAGATATATCAACGTATAAATTCTACAGTGAAGTTAAAACTTTGTATATAATGTATAATTTGACACATGGGGCATATATCAAACATATAACACCATGGAAACAATATAAAATCTTACTATGTCTCAATTAGTTACGCCAGGAGTGTTGTAGTATTTAAGAATACTGCTATGTATATATACAGCCCCCATGATTATTCCAACCCCTATTACTCTATTCGAGAACATGTATCATTCACAGTCCACTTCAACGGAAAATATGTCAGAACTTTGTCTCTTCATCTTTATCCATATAAAAAATACTTCAACTTGATTCTAGAGTCTGGAATAGTTGTGTTTTAACCCAGGTTATATATATAAAATAGGGTCTGCAAAGAAGATATTCTGCGAAATACATGTTTTTCTATATCACACAAAGACGGATCAGATATAAATCTAAAGGCAATTCACCTCATAACGCGGCCGCCAGTTTTGGAATAAGTTTCAGCGGGAGTTATGTACCTTGCAACTAAAAGACAAAAATGAGAATAACAACCATGAGAAGTCCCTGGAGATTTATCGAATAGACATAAAATATTGTGAGTTTTTGCAAACTCTACGAATTGTGTTGTTCCCAGCAACCTAGTGTCATTTGTCTTTCTAATCAAAATTATAAACTTTTTCTCTAAGTTGAAATTTCGACCTTTTGCAAAAATTTCACTTTGTCTGTAGTATTTTTTGTCAAAGATTATAGTTTTGACGGCCAAAACTTTCCGTATAAATAGGCAATAACTAACCCTATTATGGACGGCCTTTTGGGGGCTTTGCATAGCCGGAGGGCACAAAGTTCCCCCACCATAACTTTTGATGGAACCAAAATAATGTTCTAGATGACGTCATTAATCAGGATGACGTTATCACGGCAAAGAAAATTTTTTTAGAAAGAATTTTTTTTTATTCCTAACTATGTACCAAAACGATTTTTAAGCAAAGATTGGGTGAATATTTACCACCTTTAAAAATATAGTATCTAGGGGAAATGTTTTTGCATTTCCCAACTGGCAAAAAGTTTTCGCTAACTCCAGTTCTGCAAACTTGATTAAGTATTTTACCAACCCGGTCAAATAGTTCGCAATAGAAATAAAATGTTCTTAATTTAGCATATACCAGCATGGGAGCTGATATTTTAGAAGTACTCGCCAAAAAGCTTTTAATTTCATCCTCTCAGTCCTGAGTTGCATACAAAAAGGATCCAAGTTGCATTTTCGGTATATACTATGGATTTGATTATGGCATTATGGGCATAATAACGAGACCGGTGGTAATTTTTTTTTCATTTCATTTGGACAATTCGGGACCGAGTATCGGCATAAAAGCGATTTTTTCGAAAGTAGACATTTTATTGTTATGAGACTTTGACTATAATTCAAGTAAAAGTTACGATAAAAATCATACTAAAATGATATTGATGATAAGAGGAGAAGTGGAGACTTTTGATAGCGATTTATTTGATATTTGAATTTTTCTATGAGAATTTAACTACATTGAAGTGAAAGTTAAGGTAAACGCGAGTGGATCAAATGGCCTATTGCCTGTGTCCAATGGCCTAGTGCCTATTAGCCTCATGCCGTTGGATCTAATGACCTCTGCCTGGGGCAGAGGCTTAATGGCCTGTTGCCTTTGGATATAATGGCTGACTGCCTGTTGCCGGGGTCGTGGCCTACTGCCTGACTGCTTATGGATCTAATGGCCTCTGACCGACTGCCAAAAAGTTTTCTCGTGCGAACCTAGGGTCTATAGCACCCGACTCCACAATGTTGAAAATACTGGTTGGGGGGCCTAATAACCGGGGGGTGGGGGGAGGAGTAAAATGTACCACACCCCAATAACTTTTGAAAATGGTAATTTAGCTAGAACAATTAATCGTATTGTTATATTTGCTAATTATGGATGTTTTATTAACTATTAAATAATAAAAAGCCCTTTTAATGACTCGTAGACAAATATATTACCGAATTTAAACAATTTTGTTTTTGAAAATTTCCGGTCCTGAAGGCCAAAAGTGGTCCTGGGTTCCTTTGGAGAAAATGTTTGGGCTTAATACGATAACTATAACTATTTCGGGGGTTGTGCCCCCCTCCCCCCCGGGTAAATAGGGTTACTGAACATGCTAAACAGAACGGTTTCACTCCATAAATGTTCAATATATCAATAACAAATATGGTTTATTTCAGATTAACGGACCTCAGTCATGCGTAAGCATTCCATTTTTAGCTTTTCATACATCTATTAACACATTAATTATGTGGATAGCGTTTCCTCGCATAAATGCGTGTTTTAACATGAAATAAACGCAATAAAACGCCATTGCACATCTATTTAGTAATGCTGGTACAGGCATAAAACAAAACTCACATTCAATGGACCAAAATCTTATTATCTTGAACTCTTGTTATGTCCATAAATTTTTAAAGGAAATCATGCTCAAACTTTCTGACTTTCTGAAAATCCTCCAAAAAATAATAAGCGGGGGGAGGGGGAAGCTTATTCGATACTCCAGAGTACATTTGTTCAGATATTCTACAGATTTCGACGTTACTACAATAGACGCCGTTACAGCTACCACATAGGATAATCTTGATTGACTAAAAAGCATCGCATAAATGGAGCATTAAATACATAAATCTTATGAATTTTCAGTTCTTAGACAGACAAGACAGACTTTAGAAGGGTCGAAGCCATATAAATACAAGACGAATGGTAGAAGAAAGAAATACAAGGAACTACATGAGAAAAAATATTAATATTAATTGCATTGTGCCATTAAAATTATAAATTGTTTTGCAAGCATTTTGCGTTATGATCACAAATATAAAAAATCGTGCGAATAGATCCCAAAAGTAATATCATAAAATAATGAAAGGTAAGTTATCCCTGCAATTTGCGGAGTTCTTAACCCTTTTGATTTCGTGTGTGGACAGGGGGAGTGGATACCACCCTCTTTTGAGATATCACGAACCACAAATGGTAGTCATTAAAAAATTGTATGGTACTAGTTTTTTATATAAGAAACAATTTGTCATATATTGTTTTGTGCCGAGGTCATCACTTTTGGATAACGACATCTCTTGTACAGCCCTCTTATGAAAACCTCATTGCCCAAATTTGGTCATTTAGGACTCAAATTTGGTAATTTAGGAGGAAAAACTTTTTAAAAATGTATTTTGCATCATTCAGTAGAAAATTAAACTTAAACTATTATGTGTTATATTCGACAAGTGCATATTTTCCAATTTTTGCGATTTATCCTCTTCACATTATTTTCCATATGAAACTTGCAGAAAAGTTAGAAAGAATAAATTCTATAAATTTTTGCTACAAGGCGTCCGTCTCCCCCTGAATGAAATAGAGTTATAGTAAAACTAAATTACATAAATTTGTAATTACATAATTACGTTTACATAATCCAAGACGTTAGAACGTTAAAACAACGTATTTTTATGTTTCAAAAACGTCACCTATCGGCAAGAGAAATCGGTTTATTATCCAAGTGAACAAAAAAAAGTTCGAAGTCCACGGTATAGGCGCTGAATTCCGAATTCAGAACATGTTTCACTAACTGGATTTTTTCAGTTCATCACTATAATGAGGCTTATGAGTTTCAGCTAAGAGTCACTTTTTAAAAAGGATAAGATTTTCGAGTAGAGCAGATGGAGGTAAAATCAACGGAATCTCCTAGATAAACGGTAACTTAACCACTTCCCTGCGGAAGTGGGATGTGCATAAAATCTGTTTTTAACATTGTAAAAATAATATGATGGTAGTCATACTAACACCTGGTTCAAAGATATAAACTTTTTTGAAAGCTACGTTTTATTTGGTTTGAAGTTCTTGGAATGAGAGGTAAAAGTCTATTGACTTGTACATAAAATACATAAAATAGATGGCGTCATCAAAATCCTTCACAAACACAGATGAAAGACTACTGAATACGGAGTCCGTACAGCTCTGTATCCAGACTATATGTTACCATACATAGCAGTACACAAACTGGGAACGGAGTAGTACCTACTCCGTATTCAGTAGTCGTTTATGCAGTGAGAAGTCCATCACCGTCAAAAAGGTTAGCATTTATGACTTGATGTTGATATTTACTTATCATTAGTTTTATGTCATTGTTTTTTGTAATACTATATGCTGTATCACCAAGATCATTTTTAATATTAACATCAGCATTATGTTCAAGAAGCATCTTAACACATTCCTCATGACCATTCTTTGATGCACTTATTAGTGCTGTGTGACCATATTGCTTTTAATTAATGCTGTTTGCCGTCATCATTTTTAATATTAACATCAGCATTATGTTCAAGAAGCATCTTAACACATTTTTTATGACCGTAATATGTTGCACTTATTAATGCTGTTTCGCCATCATTATTTTTAATATTAACATCAGCATTATGTTCAAGAAGCATCTTAACACATTCTTTGTGACCATTATCTGATGCACTTATTAATGCTGTTTCGCCATTCTCATTTTTAATATTAACATCAGCATTATGTCCAAGAAGCATTTTAACACATTCTTCGTAACCATTATCTGATGCACTTATTAATGCAGTTTTGCCATCATCATTGTTAATATTAACATCAGCATTATGTTCAAGAAGCATCTTAACACATTCTTCATGACCATAATCTGTTGCACTTATTAATGCTGTCTCGCCGTCATTATTTTGAATATTAACATCAGCATTATGTTCAAGAAGCATCTTAACACATTCTTT
>JAULBZ010001397.1:0-22435 GCA_032360805.1 Neoturris breviconis | reverse complement strand
TGGTAGTGTTAAAACTTTTCAGAATGTTAGGTCAACACATAATTAACATTTTAGCACAATTATTTTTTTGATGACGTGATTTTGTCACAAGAGTTTATTAAGAAATCTGTCCATCTTGCAGAAATTTCGCTGCAGTATAATCTATAATGTGTGTATGTGAATTATTTTCCTTGTGCTAGGATTAACTTTGCTCAGTTTGGCAGGTTTTAATACTGTCACTTTGATTTGTTGTATATAAACACAGCTCATTGTGACCTATCGTTGATTTTCTATTCACAGGACAATCTAGCAAGTGATGCTGTATTACCCCCAAGTGAAGTTCGTTTAAAGTGTGTTGCAAAATTTATTCATTCAAACCGTTCACAGATAACAGACATAGACAAATTAGCAAAACTTGTATTTGGTAGTAGTACAAATATATCCGTTGATGAAGGGAGTGAAAAACTTGAGAAAGTAATATTGTTTTATAAAGACTCTTTAAAAGCTTCTAAATCAGCAGTTTGTACTGTCACTGGTGAGTTTTTGTTTAAAATCCGTTTACTTCTCTTTGCTTTGCAAAATTATTGTCGGAAAATAAACATTAATTTTAAATGTTTAGACTGTACTTGATAGGAACAATTAATATTTATGGGTTAGTGATTATTGAGCATGCAATACTGAAAAATCTCTCCTCCATAATGATTATTTGTTCTTATTTCGAACACTGGAATCTTTCATTTGATTGTTATTTGTAACCAGTTAGTTGCTGGTAAAACATCTGCCTGTCATCACTGTGGAGGATAGATTTTCAGAATATTTTCTGCCAAATTGTCTGAAAATATATTGGAAAACCTCCGCAGTAATGATTAACAGTTGTTTTAATCCCAGCTAATATAAACTTCCTCTGCATATACAATGGTCAAATATGAAAATAACTACCAGGCGTCAGGAGGTTCAAAGCTGAAAATTTACTTAAAAACTCTCGGCCAGAGGTGTTGTCGGACAATAATTTCCTGGCTTGGTATCCCTGTGCTTGATTAAGAATAAATAATCATTTTAGAGGAGGAATGTTTGAGCATAGCTTCAGACTTTTCAGTCCGAGGCTATGCTAAGAAATCACCCCTCCACAGTGATTGTATAACCTTATTTAAACCACTGTATCCACTCATTTCAATATGTTAATACTTTTATGACATGACTTTGTTTTTTAGATCAGGAAAATCAGCTATCTATTTCAGGGTTTCCTTTACCCACATCTATGTTAAATTTTTCTGGCAGTAAAAGTAAATATAAGAAGAATTGGGATTATTTCGAAAAAACAAAACAGGCATCAAAAGCATTGCCAGATTCCTCAAAGCAGGTATTCATAGCTTTTGACTTTAAAGCCTGAAGCAATGCTCAAATATCACTCTTCCACAATGTTTATTTACTCTTATTTCGACCACTGGTAATTTTTTGTTTATACTATTATTTGCATTTTTAGCAATAAAACGTGTTAGAATATCAGTATTAAACCAGGGGTTAAAATAACTTCAGGTGATTACTGTGGAGGATATATTTTTCTGAAAAGTCTCTCCTTCACAGCAATAATTGGTAGTTATTGTAACCCCTGTTATAATTTCAGGACCTAAGCTAGTTTAATTTGGGCATCTGTTTGAAAATTAGCGGTTGGGCGCTCAAATGAATCAGATATAGCTTAAAATTTATAATAAATCAAAGGATAAATCAACTAAAATTGACAAAATCCAACAAAAATGAATCTGTGCAGAAGGGTGTTAGGTCAATGAGCTTGCAATGGATTGGTGTCTTTGGTACGAAAAAACAATCTATTGTAATATCATTGACTCAGTCCTCTTCTCAGTAGATTTTATTTTTGAGACAGTATTATTATCTTCACAGCAACTGCAGATGTCATATTTCTAAATATTTACCAGTGATCAGAATAAAACTAAATAATCACTGTGGGTGAGGGATTTATGAGCATAGCTTCAGACTCTGTAACCTGAAGCTATGATAAAAAAACACTCCTGCAGTGATTATTCACTCTTTTACCCTATAGCCCAACTATTTGAACATTATATTGAATGTTAAGGCCCCGGAAAACGAATCCAACATCTCATCCAACATTGTTGGACGGGTGTTGGATGAAATCATATATCGTTTGCGCTCTTTATCCAACATTCTATCCAACAACATTTTAAAACATTGTTTACAGTGCAATATCTTACTTTTTGTGTCACAAAAAGCATTGCATATTTGAAATTTTTCATAATGACATTACCTTACATAATATTTCATTTAACTTCAAGACTATACAAATTCTATTTTAGAACAAAACTGATAGTTCTTCTGATCAAAACTTGGATGACCCAGAACAGATTCTAAAACAAGGCACTCTCGAAGAAGCTGCTCAGGCCCTAGAACAATTAGAATTAAAAGAAACTGCAGCTAAAGCTGAATCTCAATTCGAAGATATTGTTGTTCAGGTTTTCAGTGTATAAAATAAGAACAATCACTACGAAGGTGTAAATTTTTGAGCTATGCTAAAAATACACTCTTCCACAGTGATTTTCTGCTCTTATTTGAAATGGTCTTATAACCTTTTGCCTTCCCATTCTGTTTAGTACTTTGAGTTAAGTAATGAAATAAATAGGGATATATCATGGTAGGCAAAAACTTGTTCAAAATCTGCAGTAAAGACGTTCTAGTGTCTTTACTGTTGACTTTGAATGAGTTATTTCCCACCGGAAGCGTTATTTAGCAGAGGTTAAAATATTTGCCAGTTATCACTGTGGAGGAGAGATTTTTCAGAAAATATTCCGAAAAATCTCCACGGTAATGACCAGCAGTTAATTTAACCCCTGACTCAGGATGGTTGAATGAAAGGAATGTATCACCATAATATTAACATTTGTATATTCAAACATCTACCCAATTAAGCTCTCATCAAATTCAGGTTGAAGGGGTGATGTGGCTAAATAAAGGAGTGTTCAAAATAATAGTAATCACTGCGGATGAGAACTTCAAAGTCTAAATTATGTAGGGTTTCATCCATTCATTTATTCATGTTTGCTAGCTCCTAAAAGCTAGTTGATATAGGAAACATTACATTCTGGGAATCTTAACTTATTAGTAAGGTTTGAACTCAACCCACACTCCAGTCCTGATGGCTGCAGAAACAGCACTCTAACTTACGCTATAAAGCACGATAAGTTAGAGAAATGTGAGTCAGATTATCCACATGGTGAAATGTATTCTTATGTGAGGATACAGTACTCAATTAAGCGCTGGCTCTCATGTTGATGTTACTATTATCAGATCATGTTTATTTAGAATTGATTACCTTAAAGATATTAAAGTTTGTGGGTACAAAATTTTGCGATCTCTGAATTTTTCAAAATTTGTGGGTATTAAATTTTTGCAAGTTGAAAAAAAACTATATTTCGTGAGTATGGGAGAAATATAGTTTTTAATTTGTATGCAAGACTGTTTCTTTCTTTTAATCACTGTTTATATCACTAAAGATATTCAATACTGAATTTTGTAGGTATTTAATTACGCGAATCGACAAACTAATGATATTTTTCGCAAAAAAACGCAAAATTTGATACCTGCGAAAATTAATACCTTTAAACCTATTCAGGATGGGGGGAACACTAAAGCAATAGAGCTGAAACTTTCTGACTTTTGGAACTATCTAATGACCCAAATTGTGAAAATTTCAGCTTAATTACTTATAAGGATAAAAAGAATATGGGTCATAACCTGAGACCACATATTTCTACATAAGAAAATCCTATATAAATCACCACTACTTATAACATGAAACTTAGTCGGATTACATATAATAACAAAAGAAATGTTTCTGAAAGATTTAGTCACATGGCTAACCCATTTTCTCTTTTGGATTCTCGGATGATAATGTTGTTATTTTGCAATGGTGTTGTTAAAAATCTGAAAACTGTGTTAAAGAACAACAAAATATCTGTCTAAAACTTAAAACAGAATGAAAAAAGGTTAGAACTCTTTTAATCGTATTTCTAAGAATATACTGATTTGGGCAAAATATGCTATTTCAAAATCTTTGTGATGACATCGTCAGAAAAATGCTGATGCCAGCAAAAAAAGCCCGGCCTGAATAGGGTTAAGGTATTAATGCTGTAAAGTACTCTTTTTAACTGATTGCAGACAGTAAATAACAAGATCAGAAACATAATGATATCCTTCATGATGTTTACAATTTCTATTCTTATATTTATTCATATAGGATAAAGCTGCTGCTGTTGAAGAATCAGATGAGAAGCCTGCAACTTCTGTTGAAGATGAACAGAAATCAGCAAGTGAAGAAACTGTTGAGTCTGCAGTTGAAGATACAATTACAGAACCACTACTAGAATATTCCAGAGGTAATCAGTTAATGAGCTATTATTGGATTTTGCTGTAAGCAACAAATACATAAAAATCATCCGTGTTTTTTTTCTTTTCGCTCACGGTGTTCAAACTTAGCTATTTAGCCTATATGAGTAAATCTTAGCTAGTGCGGGGATAAAATGGTGAAACGTAAGCGAATGATTATGTCACTTTTTTACCCACATCAACTTATGACTCCACACTAGCGAAATACTTTATTAGAACGAGTAGAAAATTTTCTTTCTTCTGGAGAAAACATCAACTACTCTAAGTGTGATGGCCAATGTATACCAATGATGACTTTTGCCAAAAATTTGTCCTGACAAGACAAGATACGAATGATTTTCTAGAAGATTTGTCTGAAGTTTGTGAATTTTCATTTCAAATCTTCTTTCTTTGTACAGATTACTACATCCAGAAATTTGTTTTTTATCATTTACATACTCACATAAAACAATAATAAAACTTCTACTAACTACTAACGTTTACTATATATTTAATGTAGCCAATGTCATCTAAAGTCGATAAAGTTTGTACCTATCTACAAGAAAAATATATCATGCGACAGCGACATAAAAAACTTTGCTTCAAAAAAATTCAATTTTTCTCCTACGTTGTTTAAAACTTTTCAAAAAGAATAAACATATCTTATTTCATGGAAAGGAGAGTGTATATTTAAATATACAATTAAATCTCTAAAGCATTATATAATATTACGCTTCAGAGGTTTAATTATATATTTAAATATACATCAAAGCACAGGGCTTACTCCTTAATATAACCATAGATATACTGGGGTATTGACATGAATTTTGCGAATATAATTAATGGCTGATTGTCCTTGGTTAGCCGTCTTTTGCATTTCTTGTACAATAGCTCTGCCCTGAATAAAATTTAGAATACTAAACAAATCTCCATAGAAGTGTGAAAAATAATAAGAATACAAATCGAATAGCCATTTTCAACCTCCGACTGCGACACATAACATATGTCCATCGATCAAAACAAACTTGATGCAAAGCAAAGAGAGACTTTAAGCAAGAAAATTATTTTTCAACACCTTTATCAAGTTGCTAATCGAAGATGGTGTATAAAATCGTATGCAATATTATATTTACACATATCAAAGATCGCAAATCAAGCAGCGTTCCTCAAAATGTCTGGAACAGGCCTTTTTAGCCCGAATTCATCATTGTCTCAAACGTTTTTGTCCGTGATCACACAATGAACGTTTATTAATGAATAAACACATTCTACAGAGAGACTAATCGGTTTAGTATAAAGTGCCCTCAAATAATTATGAATACAAATTGCAGCCAACATTTTTCTCATTAATTAAAAAGTTTCCTCTAATAATTATTTCAATTTTTAGTAAAAAAGCCAAATTCTTTTTGTTTACCTGACTCCACTTGTCTGACTATACAAACTCAAAGCGTTAAAATGTGCTTAGTATGTTCTTATTTTTGGCATATTTAAAAGGCTTACTTTCTTATTATGTGCTTATAAAAAAAGGTGTAATACTGAAAAGTAAATAATCCAACTATTTGAGAGCACTAATCCGTAGGCCCGCATGTTTTTTCTCCCACAGTCATTATTTATTCTTATTTTAACCACTGGTCTTTTTTTTAAAGAATTGAATGAAAACAAAATAATTCAGCTATTTCAGCGAGATTACAGTTGGTATAGCATGGTCTCTCATTGTCTGTCATTATGTTGTGTTCAGTTCCCACCACCATAGATACAACAAATCGGCTTTATATCTTATGGACAGATGCTCCTCACATCATTATTACTTGTATACTTGCCATAACTTTCTAGGGTTATGATAACTGTCGGTCATCATTGTGGAGAAGAGACTTTTCAGGGTATTTTCATCCAAATCTCCACTGAACCTCACAAAATAACTATTATAATCTAAGGACAAAATCTAATGCCATATATCTGGTAAAGTCATATGATTTCAAGGTTAAACTGGCCTCATCACAATTTTCTTTCAAAATACTAACAATAAAAACCAATTGTTTGAAATTCTTCATGTCTGCAACTGATTCTTTCTTATTTTAATGCAGGCAGAGAATTCACACCGAAGTAAGATTCACCCTTTGCTAGAATTATGATCAGAATATTATGTATCAGTGCTAAAAATTATTAAGGGATCTTCTCAAAATTTCACTCCAAAAGCAACTTTACTAAAATTGACAAAAAATTAACAAAAATAAATCTGCACAGAAGCGTGTTAGGTCAACTAACTTGCAATGGATTGGTTTGTTCCATTGCAAAATCGTTGACTCATTTATTTTTGAGACTGTCCCTATCCAATCTCAAAATAACTGCTAGACATCACCTGTGGAGGAGGTTTTTTTTTAGTTTTTAAAGCTGAAAAACTTCAGGCCACACTGTTCTAATTTTATGCATTGTCTCTTTATCATAGATATTAATGTTACTCCAATCCTTTCTGAAATACATGAGGAAGTCTTGGATGTTGCAAGAAAACGTCATCAGAGTGGACAAATGTGCCCTGAAATCTTACAACTTTTAACGAAAGGTCAAATAATACTAAGCATGACAGTTGATGATGAAATTGCCACATCAAGATATCCAATACCACTTATATACCGTCCATTAAGGCAACTTGTTTACGGAATTCTATTTGGTGCTAAACAAGTCACTGGAAAGGTAAAATGTGTTGCCAAGGAAACTGATAATGCCAAAGAGAGCAAACATGGTGCTGATGAAGGAGAAGAAGAAGAAAAAGTGGAATGTAGTTTAAAAGAAGCTAAAGAAAATGGAATTTCTACCCAAGAAAATAAAGAACACATAAATGAAAATGGACTTCCTAATGAAGAAGAACCAGACAAGGAAGATGGACTTAGTACCCAAGAAGAAAAAGATAAAGAAGAAGAAAATGGACCTTGTACACAGAATGGTCAAGATAACATAGAAATTGATATAAAAATAATTAAAGAAAACGGACTTAGTATACAAGAAAGTCAAGAAGATGGAACAAAATCTGTTGCAGAAGACGTAAGAGTAGAAGAAGATGAAAATGATAGCTGTTTTGCTGTCAAGGAATGGTGTGTTTATGAAGATCGCAAACTTGATAAACCAGATTCAGTTAAATCTAAAGGTGAGTTTTAATGCTAGTCTTATCCTAGTGTGCAAAAACTCGATCAGAGTCCGAAGTAAAGACCCTAGAACAATGTCGTTTGTCGTTGTTCTAGTGTCTTTACTGTAGACTCTGAACAAGTTTTTTCCTACTGGATTGATAATTTCCAAAAGGCATGTCTTACCCTTAATTTTACATGCTGCAAGAAAATGACTAAAGGTTAATAAGATACAATTTTCAGGAGCTTTTGATATTGGTATAGAGGTATGTGAGACTGAATTATTGAGCAAATTATTCCTTTTCTAATATCAGAAAAAGGTAATCTTGTATCTGTACTGTTCAAATAACCCATGAAATAGGGGCAAAGATAACTCACTGTTTTCATGTGCCCAAATGAGTGTTTTATATGTTCAAAACAGTTAGCCAGTGGACAAAAACTGGTTCAAAGTCTGCAGTAAAGATGCTAGAACAACATTTCAAAAAACGTTTTTTGAGCGTCTATACTGCGGAGTTTGCACAAGTTTTTGCCCACTGGGTATGGCCAAAAAAGCCCTGGATATGCCACTGAAGACCATTTTAGTCAATATGGTGCACAAAAATTAAAGGAAGAGAATTTAGAATAGAAGAAAGTAGAAGAACTTTTAGGCATATAACTATATAATAATGATCTATGATGCAGTGCTGCCATTACTATTGTCCCTTAATTGGGTCCCTTCAGCAATGCAGAGTTTGAAATAAGAACAAAATAATCACTGTGGAGGAGTGATTATTGAGCATTGTTTATATTGTATTCATAATGATATGATGTACCTTAAGAGAAGTAATTTTCGCGGAAATTTCTTTTCGCAAAATGTCCAAAGGTCAGCCATTCGCGAAAATTAATTCTCGCAAAAAAAATTCTAAAACTGCTAGATTTGAACATAACGTTTTTAGATTGTATTATTGACCCTAACTGGTTAGAAATTCGGGTATTGAAAGGGGATAAATGAATGCAAGAAGAATATTTAATCATTCTTATCAGCAATTGTAATTACACTGTTATTTTCGGGGTTTTTCTATTGTTTACTGTTGGATCCTTCAGTAGTTTTCTTATGTCTGGACATTTTGCTTCCGTTGTTTATAGACTTCCAGCTTAACACCTTTGACCAATTTGAAGAAGAGGTCAACGAGGATGATTTATTAGGACAAAATGTATGACTATAATCATAAGATGTTTCCTTCACTTCTAAAATTCCCCCAAAAAGTTGAATCTTCTCATTCGCGAAAATTAATTCCCGCGAAAAATTTCTAAACACCTGATTCGCGAAAATTTCTTCTCGCAAATTGAGAAAAAAAATCTGAAAAAAGAATTCGCGAAAATTACTTCCCTTAAAGTATACTGTGTATATGCAATTTATGTTTTCCATTGGTTTAGTGCGCTACTTTCAATACCTTTTCTTTGATTGTACATTGCTTTGGGCGTTGTAGTCCCAAATTGACTGAAAATATACTGAACAATCTCTCCTCCACAGTGATGACCGGCAGTTATCTCAAGCCCTGTTTCCAACACTTGGTTCATGTCATAGATCTAGTGATTTATAATGAGCAAAAAATACATACACTTAGTCATCTGAGTCTAAAAACTTCTGATTTAACATTTTTAGGATTAAGTTGGGGTGTTCCATCTTTGAAACAACTTTGGTTTGGTACCGATTCTGAAGATAATGCTAACCGTCTGAAAGCTTTCTTATCTTGTATGAAAAGTGATACTATCAATATGTCAAATACAGCTATGGTTCCACAAAGACTCATGCTTCTATGCTGTGTCCTTAGGTAAGCTTATTATCTTATGAGGATTCATCAAAAACAAGGTTTTTTGATAGCTAACTTTACGATGCAATACATGTTTTAGGAGGGGTCACTATGAAAGAATTTCACCCTGGGGCAAAATCTCAAGTTTCAGCTGGGTTAACGTTAGGCTAGCTGTAATTTTCAACCCAAGTTGTTGATTTTGTAATATAGTCTCGTTTGGAAAAATGCAAACATTTAAATATTGCTCAACGCAATTAAGGAGGCTTTTACAGAGGAAAAGACAATAAATTTGCAGGTCTTATGACAAATGTCCATTATTAAATGTCAATAGCTTTTCATTTTTTTGCAAGTATTATTTCTCAAAAAAAAAATTTTTAATGCTAAATCAGCATTTTACTGTCAATATTTTGCTATGACGTCACCAAATTTGACGAAAAATTCTGATTTGGCACATTTTTCTATTAGGTACGACCAACTCCGCTATAGATTTCGATAAAGGTTAATTTAGAGCACATAAAAGTACGGTTGTTAGCATCGCACAACCTTCTCTAGTGATGCAAGATAAGAAAAACGAATTTTTGGGCATTTTTGGTCCAAATTTGACTGATACGTCACAATTTTCTAAAAAAAAATTAAAATTATAAATTTTTGAGAAATAATAATTGCAAAAAATATGAAACACTGACAAAATTTAACAACAGGCTCTGTTTTTAAGACTCGCAAAAACATTGTCATTTTCCTCTGAAAAATCCTCCTTAATTGCTTTGAGTAGATTATTTTTGAAACTACTTTTTTGTGCATATTAATTTTTGCGTACATCGTTTTGCGCGTAATATCTGTTCAAGGAAGGTTCTAATTTTGCGCAATAACGAACATTTTTGCACGAATCCGCGAAAATATACCAGCAGGAAATCGACAAAGTCTTGGAAAGTGGAAAGAAGACTTGAAACTGGTTCTCTATTACCAGCGGACAAAATCCGCTTGGTTTGGTTAACAACGACCTGTTAAGAATAATATTCGACTTTATATTTTTTGGTCGTGAATATCTTTATTTGAAGTTCGTTTTTTAAGAGAGAAGAAGCCCTGGGATTGAGGTTGGTAACATAGGTTAATTAATATTATGACCTGGAAGGTTTCGATACGTAGTGCAGAAAAATTCGAAAAATCATAGCGGAGGGCAAACCCACATCCACCCCCTGTGTAAAATAGTATATGGCCGCTTTCCACTAGGAATAAAAAAATCTTGAAGAAAAGATTACTATACATAATAATCCGCCTTTAAACAAATTTGTATTATTTTAATGACGTCACAAATCAAAGAAATTAATTTATGGGTGTTGCGATTGTTTCAACTTGACAAATTTATAAAATTGTCAGATTCAACATTTGGATTGATTGAAAAAAAATGATGATGTCGTCATTCACTCGGAATTAACTGTTTTCTTAAAAAAAAAAATGCTGACGTTAGAAATAAAAAAAATAAAAAAATCTTGAAGAAAAGATTATTATAATTTTAATTTCCCCTCAAAAAAAAATTCAAGTATAAACAAAGGCCTTAAATTCAATTTGTTCGATTTGTGACGTCATTAAAATGATACCAATAAAATAGAATTTCTTGAATTTTAATTTTAAACCACATCTATTTTAAACCTCGTTCCCAGGGCTTCTTGCTTTTTCGAGACAAAAGCAATTTTCTAAAAATCGACACCCTTAGCCTATACAGTTACTTTGAAATTGCAGCAGAATCGTCAATTTTGAAGTAACGCTGGTATTAATTGGAATCGAACAATTAGGTAATTCCTCATCGCAAAATAGCTCATGTTGTATGCATTTTAGAAGTTGGGATTTGAGTGAAATGCATCCTCGTTCCCAGGACGCCTTCCTCCTTTCAAAAGAGAGATACAAGGCCCAGGGAATGAAGTTGAGTGAAATGTGATAGTTGTACTACTCAGTAGGCTAAAACTTGTTCAAAGTCCGCAGTAAAGACGCTAGAACAATGTTATAAACGTTGTTCTAGCATCTTTACTGCGGACTTTGAACAAGTTTTAGCCCACTGGAAACTTGTGTATTTTGCAGGAAAATGCCAGCACAAAACCTTTAGAACTTAATCACAATTAATTTCAAATTTGGAACATTGGCTTGTATCATGATTTGAAGTTTTTTCACTGTATGTCCTATAAATCCCAAACCCCTATTTTCGTTGTTGTTATAACGTCTTTACAGCAGTGTTAATGATTTGGGTTTGTGGCATTTTTAGAAAATGCCGTCACTAGGGGGGGGGGGGGGAGTAGGCAAAGGAAACTTCCTTGAATATACTAAATAGGGGAAGGGGTGTTAATTAATTGAAATTGGTGATTTTTTCCCCTTAAAATTGGAATTTAACTCCCTCTACAATTACCCTTGATTGTACCCATAATTGTACCAAGTTTCATGAAGTTAACATTAACCGTTCAAAAGTTTTTCCAAGTCCAGTCCAATTTAGGGTTAAGCGGTGAGTATTAAAGTTTCAAAAGTGTCTTGGCACATTCATGCTACTAAAGGTTTTATTAAATTTCTTAACTTTTAGTAGGTTCTACCCAAAACTTGTCAAAAGTTCGTATTAAAGACGCAAGAACGTTTTCAGCGTTGTTCTAGCATCTTTACTTTTGAACAAGTTTAACTTGCTAGAACAACGCTACATTTACCCTACTGTATAGTATTAGCTTCTTTTATAAATGGTTTTCTTATAACAGTAAATGTGATAGATGATTAGACCTATTCGCAGGAAATACACGAAAACGAGGTGTTGGCTGCTTCAAAGTAGAACTTGTTGCAATGCAATAACTTATTTGTGCAGATCAAATATTAATTTTTTCTTGTATGAAAATCATTTTGATTATATTAACTTATATACAAACTCATTGGGAAAAAATCAACCTCGTTCCCAGGGCTTCTTTTCTCTTGACGTTTAAACGTCAAGAGAGAAGAAGCCCTGAGAACGAGGTTGGACAAAAATCTGTTTAAAGTCAGCAGTAAAGACGCTAGAACGACGTCTTTACTGCGACGTCTTTACTGCGGACTTTGAATGAACGTTTTTTAAGCATATAAAGATCACATAAAGGCAATACTTTCAATAATACAATTCTATTCTTTTGAGTTAGTTAGATTGAACATCTGTAAAAGCCAGTAGATAAGTGTTTTCGTGTGTAGTTTTCAGATTCACAGATGAACACTGTACTCGAAAACACTTCTCCACAGATGATATCCGGCAGTTATATTCAAACTTCCTGTATTGAGAGGTTGGGGGAGTTATATTAAAAACAACATTAAATTTTAATTTTTAATTTTATTTCAATTTGCTACCCCCCGTTTTAGTCGGTTTTGTTCCCCAATCGCGCGCGCTTATTTTTTTTACAATGCGTGTATATGAAAAAAAAGTTTAACGTTATAAAAATAAAAATTCAACTAAAAAAAATTAAAACTATGAAAATACGTTTTAAAATTCATAAATATTTTTGAAGTGTTCTTTTACATAAAGCATACTGGTCCCAATTCCAACTTGTATTCTTCACCTTTATCGGCAACATCAAAAACAGCGATGTCAATAATCGGCATTTTTCTTGTCTGGCTCGTTGAATATTCAAATACTGCACGTCGCCATTTACCGTCCTTCTTGCTACAATCGTCACTGACGATGTCTAATCTATTTCTACGCATAGCATTTGTATGTACTTCTTCGTCGTTACTGGTCATCAGTTTGAAGTATGTCGAAGTTGCACCAAGTCTATCTGTGTTAGCATATGAATTTTTGCAATGGTAGGTAACGTTTTGTCGTACTTGTTCACTGCTCAGACGGAGGGATTTAAGTTGAGTGGCATCAGCGTCATACGTGATCTAGATTGAAGAGACAAATGTGTATTTAAGACAATTATTTAGCACGCATAAGTAG
The DNA here is from genome assembly GCA_032360805.1 of Neoturris breviconis. NCBI lineage: Eukaryota > Metazoa > Cnidaria > Hydrozoa > Anthoathecata > Pandeidae > Neoturris > Neoturris breviconis. Next base: position 9,221 of record JAULBZ010001397.1, on the reverse strand, counting down.
TCCAGCGAATTTTAGCGGTTTCAATTCACATAATGTTTTTCGAAACTCGTGGTCAACATCCCATCCCGTAACAGATTTGAACAGATGTATGATATATTTTAGTAAGTTAGGCCTAGAATTTTATAACTTTTCGAAACAGCTGCTGACAGTCAGCATTTTTTTGATGCCTAGGCACGTAATTGCTACTTATGCTAGATAATTATCTTTAAACATTAACATCATACAGGTCACTTATAAATTAATGCAACCTATGATCCAAGCCTGAAAAAAACTGTCGGATACTGTCTGTGGAGAAGTGTCTTTCGAGTATAGTTTTGAGCTTCAAAACTGAAAACTATACTCAAATAACGCACCTCTGCAGGTGATGTTTCAGACTTTTCAACGTTGTTCTAGCGTCTTCACTGCTGACTTTGAACATGTTTATGTCTACTGGGAGGGTATTTTACCACAGAGCTTACAATTTTTTGGTTTCTTAATTTCAAAAAACCAATCAATAGCGAAATTGACTTAGCTTGGCCACTAAGAATGTCATAATTAACTTACTGCGTTAATCCTGCTGATATCATCTACAAACCATCTAAAGCCATCTTCTCCTTCAATTTCATATTCTTGACCGTCAAACAGTTTAGTTTTTGGATAAACGCAAGTTTCAATATTTGATGTAAAATTACAGAAAGCACTAAATGCATCCTTCTTGCTTCCGCCATTAGGATCCAGCCAATAGTTACCTAACAAAAGAAAAAGAAAAATATTTTTAGAGCAATATACCTTATACCAATATACCAGTCAGTGTTTGGAACTAAGAACAAACAATCACTGTGGTGAGGGAGAGAGTTTTGACCTGAAGCTATGCTCAAAAATCACTCCTTCACAGTAATTATTGGCTCTTATTTCGAACACGTCTTTCACTATGTGTGCATTACCATAGAGAAAATTTTAAGAATTTTTTAAAAGGTTACCTGTTTCTGATTCAGGGAAGCACATTTGTAAATCACGGCATGTTCTTGCAGGGAAATCGCGACTTCCGTCTGGTTTTTGTTCTGCTTGTATTCTCAATTCCAATTCATTAACATAAGCGAATACACCGAGTTTTTTCTTACTTTCATTATCAGAGTTGCTCTTGTAGTATTGGTTATAGTAATAGTTGCCGTAGTTGGCATAGCCGTTATACGCATTGTATGCTGGTCCTTTTTCTTGTTGTCCTGGAAATTTGAAATTACCAGCACCACCAGCACCACCACCAAACATACCACCGGGTGGTCCTTCTGGTCCAGGAGGGCCTGCTCCTCCTGGTTGTCCGGGAATACCATAATCACCAGATCGGCCTCTTGGTCCAAAAGCACCTTTTACTCCAGTTGGACCTGCATCTCCAATGTCTCCGGGTGGTCCTTCTCTTCCAGGTCGTCCACGTGGACCGGTGTATCCCTGAAATTAAAACGAAAGTTTAAGCAACCTCGTTCCCAGGGCTTCTTTCCGCTTAAGTGCAATTCATACACCAAATATGATCATATGACAATCATATGACATTGTTTGAAATAAGGACAAATAATCACTGTGGAGGCGTGATTTTTGAGCATTGCTTCAGGCTACAAATCATCCATCCGCAGTGATTATTTGCTTTTATTTCAAACACTGTATGGAATCCTTACTTGTTTTCCTCCATCTCCTTGTGCACCGTCTAATCCAGTATCTCCTTGCATACCATTTGGTCCTAGTGGTCCAACATTACCACGCATTCCTCTCCATCCTTTATCTCCCTTTTCACCACCTTCACCTTCTCCACCTTTTCCACCTTTGTTTCCAGGGGCTCCAGTTTCACCTTGGATTCCATTATTTCCTTGATTTCCAGCTACCCCATCGTTTCCCTAAAGTAATTGAATGAACTATTTTATAATGGTCCCCATAATAGTGACAATATATTATTAATCCCAGTGGACAAAAATCTGTTCAAAGTAAAGACGCTAGAATAACGTCGTTCGACGTTACTGGGATGTTTTCTCTGATTCTTGATAAAATCCGTAAATATCAATAGTGAAGAGAACATTGTCTGACAAAATTTAGAATAACAGGGGGTCACGATAACACAAAATAATTAAAAATAAAATAATAGGCCTCTGAATTCACGACGACATTCCCCTTTGAAGGAGCATCTTTTGAGGCTAAAGTCTCTAAAAATCCTCCTACACAGAGGAATGCCGACTTAAATTCATAGGTCTGAAATAATGAACTCGAAATTTAAATATATTTGTATCGTGTAGAAATGAATCGAGAGGAGAGAGAAATACTTCAAACTCACTTGAGGTCCTGGTCCACCAGCTTTTCCTTTCTCGCCAGCATTTCCACCAAGACCAGGTGCGCCTGGTGATCCTGTTACACCAGATACTCCCTCGCTTCCTGAAACACCTGATTCTCCTTTTGCTCCGTTTAATCCTGGAACTCCACTTGCTCCAGCCTTTCCCTGTAAAATTAGTATAAGAAAATATTAGAGGCAAATCTTTACTTGGAAATTATTCACAGTATAAAAGTCTACCAAGTGCGGTGTTGAAAATCTCCTGGTATGAACTGTATATTGCCATGTACCAACCTCATTCCCAGGGCATTTTTACTATAGCCATACACGGTTATACACCGTATGTATAGGGATATATCTGAGACAGTATCCAGTGCGCAGAAACTTGTTCACAAATACTAGCGTATTTATTGCGGAATTTGAACATGTTTTTTCTCACTGGGTACTACAGTTTTCACGCTGTGATTAGCTGGTAGACAAACACTCGATAGACAAAAGAAACCTCTGCTGACATCCGACGTCGGATAAACGAAACGTCATTTCGAGGTCGATCGGACGTTGTGTGCCCATTGGGAAGGGAAATAACTTACATCTAATCCGGGTTCTCCAGATTTTCCAGTTTGTCCAATCATTCCTTGTGCTCCTGGTGGTCCTTTCTTTCCAATATTACCAGCAAATCCATCTCCACCTTGTATACCTTTAGGTCCAACTTTACCTTGGCGACCAGGGAAACCTGGCATACCCGAAGTTCCCTAAAAATAATATAAATACAATAATATAGAAAATAATAAAGTCACAGTGTCCAAAAATCGTTCAACGTTCGCAGTAAAGACATAAAGTCGTTTGACGTCATTCTAGCGTCTTTTTTTTGCGAAATATGAACAAATTTTTGCCGACTGAAGTAACTTTTGAAAAGAATACCGTAAAGTTCCGAAAGTAAGCTTACTTTTACTAAATTAGTAGCATCTGGGGACGCTTACATTCGGATTGCGCTTAGTTTTGGATAGCGCTTACTTTCGGAACTTTACTGTAGTATAGTAAGATAAATAAATAAATAAATTAATACATCATATGTATGCAAATACGTCATACACGCGCATATAATCACTTGGCCTGTTTATAGCGGCAGGCACTCTTTGCAATGATAACAGTAAATATTAATTAATTCTAAAGAAAATGTATTTAGTGAATGTGATGTTCACTCAATGCATGACATATAAATACGTGACTAAATAAATACATTTACATATAAATTCTGCAGTTAAAATAACTAACGGTCATTATTGTGCACCCTAGTGCAGAAGTGTGTTAGGTCAATGAGCTTGCAATGGGTTGGTTTATTCGGGACGAAGAAACCAATCCATTGCAAGATCATTGACTCAGTACTCTCCTCAATAGTGTTTTTAGAAATTAACACTCAAGCACCAATATTGATTGAAAATGTTCTGAAAAATCTATCATCCACAGTGATGACTGGCAGGTATTTATACTCCAGTAACTTACCAGTTGTCCTCTTGGTCCGAGAGCTCCTGCATTACCAGTTAATCCCATTACTCCCTAATAATACAAAAATGATTTATAAGAATATTAGGCTGATATTTCGGGCGCTGAAATTCTTAAAATGTTTAAAAACAAGGGGTAAATAATATGTATGGCTTTTTTATTGGTTGGTTATGTTTCGATCGAAACCGTGAGACTCATAGTTTTTGGCTGTGTCTTGTTCAATACAGGCTTACAGTTTGTTTAAGAACATCTTCATTCGAGACTCAAATCGAAGAAAAAATAATAACAATGAGTCTGACTAGAATTTGACGTTTTCTTATAAAAAAGCGTGTATCCATGTATAAATATATTTGGTAGAGGTCGAATAGTAAATAATCACAAAGGAGGAGCATTGCATTTTGAGCATTGTTTCAGGCTACAAAGCCTGATACCCAAAAATTACCCTTCGCCGTAATTATATTCGACCACTGCATCGGTAATCTTTTAAGACGGATCTCCACTAGGCGAATTCGTTCGCGCGAATTCTAAATGAAGCCATTACATTGGTTGAAAGTGACGTATCCTTCCAGGTGACGTCACTTTTAACCATGGTAATAGCTTCATTTAGAATTTGTGCGAACGAATTTACCTAGTGGAGATCCGTCTATACGCTGTGTATATAATATGATAATTACCGGAGCTCCATCTTCACCAGGTGCACCGTTTTGACCATCTTTTCCGGCTGGGCCGGGTAAACCTGCTGATCCTGTTTGTCCATGTGGTCCAAGTTGTCCTGCATTACCTTTTGCTCCAGATCTTCCTCTTGGTCCAGATGTTCCAGCGCTACCAGCATTTCCCTTAAATATGTTGAAGGACGTGAGATCAATTTGTAATACAAATAGCGGACAACTTAAAAACTTAATACAAACGGGGTAGGGGGTATAGATCTTTTCACAAAATAATGAAAACGATAAGTGTTGGTTGTTTTTTGAGCATCAAATGTCTCATTTTCATTATTTTGTAAATAATTCTACAAACGCAATGGGAATACCATATAAAACAACATTTAAAACAACGTCAAAATAATGTCGAAGGCATTAATTCGACGCGATATCTGAGACGTTTATTCAGTATTGTGTTGTCTATGTTCGTTCGGTGCTATTCTGAGGCTGTTGAAACATGAATTACAATGTAACTAACTAACCTGTACGCCTCTTCTACCGACAGGTCCTGGTAAACCATTTGGACCTTGTAGACCCTAAATACGAAAATTTGAATATCAGTCACGGTGTATATTTTTTTATACGAATAATAGTAATAAGAATTTTCTGAGAAGAAATGATTTAGGGGATTTAAGGGTCCCTTTTAAAAAAACATTTGCAGAGTTGAGAACTGAATTAACGATCTTGCAAACTCGGTGCCATAATAGCCTTTTCCCAGTGGTCAAATAGTTGTTCAAAATCCACAATAAAGACGCTAGAGCTATGTTGAAACGCACGATTTCTTTAATTCTACAAAAAAAAACTTTGACTTTGGCGCCAAATTGTTAAGTAAGATAAAGCTACTTACGCCTGTTCCAGTTGGTCCTCGACCTCCTTTACGTCCAGCAACTCCAAGACCTCCCTGAATAATAAGAAAAGAGAATATATAAGAAAAATGTTCACTTTGGATAACAAGCCAATTAGCTTTTGCAGCGTTCACACGTATAAAAGACTTCCCGCCCACCCATTCCTCAAAAAGTGTATTACAAGGATAACTTCTTTGTTAATACTAGTATTTATTGTTAGGTCAATGAGCTTGCAATGGATTGGTTTATTCGGGATGAAGAAACCAATCCATTGCAAGATCATTGACTCAGTACTCTCTTCAATAGTGTTTTTAGAAATTAACACTCAAGCACCAAGTGTTAAATGTTGAAGATGTTGCTTTGGCATTCTCTAATGTTTGACCAAAGGTGTGCGTCGGCTGGAATGAGGTTTGAGTAGTATTTTACATACCACAGACCTGTAAATTCAGATCGGAATTCCCTTGTTGGCTGCAAATTAGCCTCCAAAGATACTCCTCCACAGAGGAATGCCAACCTGAATTTCCAGACCTCATATCATGTTACATAACAATTAAAAGTCTACATACAGCTCCACCGGGTAATCCATCACCACCAGCTTTACCAGTTTTTCCACTTTGTCCTTTGTCACCTACTGGTCCAGGTTCTCCCGATTGTCCGGCTGGTCCTTGAATTCCCTAAAATCGAATTAAATTACGCACTAATTAATTACTGAAATGTGACTCATTTTGTTTAGTAAATAGCTGCTAATAATCATTCAAATCAGTACTATGCGCTAGTATTTAAACTACACTAGATAGTATCCTCTCCAAGTTAATAATACTATCGTTAGTTAGTTAGTATCATTATGAATCTGTGGAAGAGTGTTTTTGAGCATAGTTTTCAGCTTTGCAAATGAAAACTATACTCAAAGACACTCCTTCACAGGTGATATTCGGCAGTTATTTTTAGGCTTGATAGTTGCTGCGAAACACTAACTGACTAACGAAAAGTGATTTCTAATGCATATTATGTTCCAGTGGCAAAAACTTGTTCAAAGTCATCAGTAAAGATGCTAAACAACGATGAACGACGTTGTTCTAGCGTCTCTACTGCTGACTTTGAACAATTTTTTGCCCACTGGAGTTGGATAGTCTTCCATGATGAAGCATTATTATGAAAGGAAATGAATATAGCTTACTAAAGGTCCTTGTTCTCCAGGCATACCAGCTGATCCTCCTGGTCCTCTGATGCCGGGTTTACCACGTGCTCCAGGGAGTCCTCCAGATCCAGCTCTTCCAGGTTCTCCTTTAGCGCCAGCGGGACCGTGTGCTCCACCTTGACCGGTAAGTCCATCGTTACCTCGTGCACCATCGCTTCCATCTGTTCCTCGTTTTCCTTTTGGCCCACGGTCACCCTTTTATTTGAAAAAAAATAATCATGACTTACTGAGCAAAAACTTGTTCAAAGTCCGCAATAAAGACGCTAGAACAACGTTGAGCGACGTTGTTCTAGCATCTTTACTGCAAACCTTTACAGAAAACCATTACAGAAGTTAAGTTTCTGGCTATATGATTACTCACACGCTAGAAATATACGACTACAGTGGATAACTGCCACGACAGGCTGCAAAATTAGTCTCCAAAGATGCTCCTTCATAGGAGAAGTGCTATTAGATAATAGACAAAACATTTAAAACTCCGCTTCTTTCTGAACAATAATGCTTCGACGTTGATTCGACGTCGTGTGCCCATTGTGATTCGTACCAAAGAAATTGTTCAATTGCGAGTGTAATGACATAATCCAGTTCTCAAAGTCCGCTATAAAGACGATAGAATAACGTCGACGACGTTGTTCCAGCGTCTTTACTGCCAGGGCTCGAAATAACAGCCGGTCATCGCTGTGAAGGAGAGATTTTCCAGAATATTTTTAGCCAAGTTGGCTGAAAATATTCTGAAAAATCTCTCCTCCACACTGGTGACCTGCTGTTATTTCGAGCCCTGCAATACAAACAAGCCAATTAAATATAAGCTTGCCGATATCACACTCTACTTCACAGATACGATTATTCCGACACATGACGGACTTGAATTTTTCGGTATACTTGAGTTTATTGTCGTTTCAGTTCTGGTTAAGTTTAAATGTGCGAACACGTTAATTTTTACAGTAACATTTTTCGCAAAAATAAAATTCTTTTTTCTTAAGGCGGCTCTTCACTAGGCGAATTCGAATTCTAAATGAAACCATAACATTGGTTGAAGTGAAGTTACCTGACAGGTAATAGCTTCATTTAAAATATTCGTGCAAATGAATTCGGCTATTGGAGATTCGCCTAAACTAATTTTCAAATTTGATACGATTTAAAACCCAACAAAATTTCTTTATAGCGTTATCGTCAAATGCATCGAAGAGATTTTTGCACTTGTTGATCCATTGTCTGAACAGTCACTAATTACGTGTTAGGCATGAGACTTTGTCTTCTTTTAGGCTTTTGGCGTCGAAAGAACGACAAAAAGTCATCTAATCGTCAAAACGAAATAACTTTGGTATACTAATGTGTTTGACCGTTGGTATGTCTAGTGACTGGCGTAAGGGGGTGGTCTCAAATTCAAATTCGAAAAAAATGAACCGAGGAAAAAATTAGCAATAATAAATCTTGGGATGAAATATTTTATGCCCGATGGTGACACCAAGCCTTAAAATAACGGTCGGAGATCATCTATGGAGCAGGTATTTTTTAGTACAGTTTTCAGCTACAAAGCTGAGATCTACTTAAAAACACTCCTTCACAGGTGATGTCATACCATTATTTTGAGACTTTGGAACGCGACGTCAAAATTTCGTTGCTTTGACGTTGATCCAACGACCCCTGGGCAAAACTTGTTCAAAATCCGCAGTAAAGACGCTAGAACAACGTCGAACGACGTTGTTTTGGCGTCTTTACTGCGAGCTTTGAACAAGTTTTTGCCTATTAGGAACGTCGTGTGCCAGTATGAGATACCCAAGATCGTGGACACACTCTTTAGATGTTATTTGGTTCTCAACTTCGTGACGCTCAGTTTGAGTATAAATAGAAATGATTTTTGTTCTTTTTATACACGGATTTAGTCAGTTATTAATTTTCACCATTTTACATGAATATTTTTAATTTTGATATTCTTTAGTGAATACATAAGCGTTCGGATATGTCTAATCTTCCGTTTTTATTTGAACTCGCCCCTCATGGATTATCTTTAATTTTTTTTCGGAAAAAGTATAATAGTTGAACCCTGATATTCTGGTCTCTTAAGAGTAAATGCAAGAATAGTTTAAAAGTCCGGGGTAATCTATTAGTTTTAGACTAGTTTAGTCGTTAATAGGTTAAATCATATATGGTTAAATGTAGACTGATGACATTAGTCGCGGCAATTGCTAAAGCCTATTGTTATTGATATGACGGCTTTCACAATATAGCCCAGTACGCAAGTTAGACTACACCACCACCAGTATGCAGAGGAATACATACATCTGTACCTATAGCTACATATAATAAATGTAGCTAATACAATATACATTGTGTTAATATATAATGTAAACCAGTGCTTATGTAGCTCTACCATGTACTAAGAAAAAAACTCGCCAAATGTCCTAAATGTATTTTTTGAAAACAATCATGAATATTTTCTTGTTTCGTATCATTCTGTTATATCTATGACATTAATGTTATCAGATGATTATTATAAATTTTAAAATGTTTTTTTTTTCACCATAAGATGCAGTTGCTCCAGTCGAGTCATCCAGCCAGCACTTCCCTTGTGTCTGGATAGCATATTTTAGTATGTTTTCTGTTTATTTCTTGATCTATTTACGAATATAGTCTATATTTCAACCGATTCCAAATGTTAGTACTCGCACAAAAAATAAACT
>JAULBZ010001396.1:0-22435 GCA_032360805.1 Neoturris breviconis | reverse complement strand
ATTACTTTTAATTTGTAAAATTATCTCCTTATTTCTTTGCCAACCAAAAATTATTTTCTTTTTCCTTCCGAGAATACGAATACAAAATTATTTTAGAAGAACGCTATGTTTTGTATAGTATGTCTCATAAGTATAAAAACGTTTTTATACAATTTTGTAAAACTAAAGGCGGTTTTCCAATGTTTTTTCCTAGGAACGGAACGGAAAAACTAATCAAAACTGGCTCAAATCTTTTTTTGAATTCAGCTTTTTCCAGTGTCTTATGGTAGAACGTGAAGCAGAACAAAATAATTATTCTTTCGTTCTCTTTTCACGTTCCGTCACGAGACACTGGGAAAACTTAGTTAAGTGCAATCAGATTTGATTTATTTTCCGTTTTGTTATATTCCGAGGAACAAATAATGTAAGTAGAACTCTGCCTTAATAAATAAAGTATTTATCAATTCAGCTATTAAATATACTAGTGAATAATCGATTTATGAATAATTACAATCCAACACACAGAAACATTGTAGAAGTAGAGACCTATGACTGGCAATTGATTCTAATGAAGAAGACCCAAATTTTAACATTTAGCAAAAATGAACTGGATTAACTGCAATAATTTCTCCTTTGATTCTATTAACATAGTAAACATTCCACGCATTGAAAGTCCTTGTGGATAAGTTTTTTTTGAGTGTATGTTTAGCTCCAAAGCTAATAACTACTCAATAACACACATACACAGGTAATATCTGACCGTTATTTAGGGGCTTGTAAATAAATATATTAGTGTTGAATTACTAATTATCTGGAAACTTTCGCCCAGATCCATCTTTAGCAACCGATGCATTTTTGAGTTTTGTGACCAATATTGTACAAATTTCCTTCTCGCCATATTTAAATCTCTTCTGTACACTTTCTATAAAAAAAACGTAGCATAATATTATTGGTTACTTAGTTAGCATGGGGTATGATACAGAGCGAGTGTCTTGGATAAAGTGCATATTTGTCACCCCTCAACGTAACAATATTTTTTTACCACACTGTCAAATATATAGCTACCAAGGGAATTTTTTTCCTAGATCAATTATAGGAAAATTCCTAAAATTTATAATTGTATAAGCCATTCATTCAAATGTTATGTAAAAAATAATAGGGGTTGAAACACCCTCCCCAGAAGGAATAAAAATGAAGATCAAGATCATGGAAACTTGGCTAAGGTAGGATAAAACATAACATTAATCCAATTTAGTTGGGAACTGACAAAAATGTAATTTTACTGAAAATGTTCCTTACCGACTATTACTTTTAAATAATTTCTCAGCAAACGCAATTTTTCCACCATGTCCCTTCTTCATATTCATGCTGCTGAGTGAGCACGTTTGATGTAAACATGCAAGAAATTTAACAGTTAAAAATAGGCATCTTTCTCTCAATGGAGTAGCTAGAGTATTAAATAGAGTAATAAAATAATGTTGTGAATGACTTCTTTTCAGTAAAAACTGATGAAACCAAACTCTTATCCTATCCCTTTCTTTTCACTATTACACCTTTATGCAAGTAACAGAAGTAAGAAAACATAAATATTTCAAGAGAACGAAATAAAGTGAAATAGCTGAAAACTCTACGCACTAATCTAAAGGAAAATGGGTTGTAGCAAGCGCATTCATCTATAGACTATATCTGTAATCAAAAGAGAATGATAATAAAAATCTGGTATAAAAGATAGATAACTTACCTAGCTAGACAGGAACCTGATTGATAACCACGAATTTGCAGCTCAACTGAAAACGCAAACCTTTTATTTTGATTTTGTGTATACAAGCGCTTAGTGACGATCAACCCTAAGTTCGAACGTTCGATATGATGTTCAAATAGAAACAATGCAGTAACCATTTCAATCCCATTTATCTAGAATTGCCATGCTTAAATCTCTTCGTCTCTTCTCCGCAATGATTATTAACGACAACTGTGGAGTATTTGACAGCCTGAAGCAATGCTCAAAAATACACTTCCCCGCAGTGGTAATTTATTTGTTTTCAAACCAAAGTTTTGTCCAAACCAAGATATCAACAAAAAAAAGCCAGCTTTCACAAAACCATAACTCTGACTCAAACTTACTTGAGAACCTTTCCTTGTCTCCACAGGGACACGACAAGCTGGTATTCTTCAAACCAAAAAAAATAAAAAAATAAAAAAGACGACTTAAAGACGTCTTCAGAAAGACGTCTAATTTATATCTTAAACTAGACATATAAAAGATCTTTTTAAAAATTGTGAATTTGAGTAAGATGTCTAAAAGACGTATTAAAGACGTCTGTCGTAGCTATCTTAAACGAAACCTCTTTTAGACGTCTCATCTTCCTAAGACGTAAATTAGACGTAAAAAAGACGTCTAAAAGACGTCTTGTGCCGACTTTGTTTCACTTTCATTTTACCCGCACGGTTATTTTTAGAAAAAGTTCCTCCGTGTTTATCTTTTTTTTCGCAGTCAACTTTTGCGGCCAACTCATGAGATCTGTCGCAAGTTTAGACCCACAACGTTTGCCGCCAAAGATTTTTTTTTGTGTGTGAGATTCTTTTTTATTTTTTTTCATATATACTTGTATTTTAATATTTTATATGTTGGATTTAGGCACCACCTGTTTCCACTTTATGACGTGATCGTTAGTAATGACGCCATCAAAAAATTATTTTCCTAAAATGTTAATTAAATGTTGATCTAACTTTCTGGAAAGTTTCAACACTACAGCATGGTTCCAGCAAAAGTTATTGCTAGTGCTACATGAATACATTAAAGAAACACACTTAAAGAAAACTACTCAGAGCCCTAAAAAAGTCCGGCCCGAATAAGGTTAATATGGCCTTTAATGCAATTTCTTTAATGTGTATGTGTTTGCTTTTTGTTTGTTTGTGTGTGATTTTGTTATTATTTTGCGTGATTTCTTTTTATTTGTATGTATTTCTTTTCTTTAAATGTGTTTCTTTAATATATTCGTGCAGCACTTACGAGTCACCGTAATAAATGACTGCATCGTTCATATCCTATCCACGTTAATCGATTATACTGAAGCCTTTCCGCTATCTCCATCTACATGGGCGCAATCTACCAGAAACAAAGTCTGAAAGTATGCAAGTCCAACAAGGCGAACTAATGCTAACTTTATGAAACTACAACCCTTCACGCAAATTAGAAGACGTTTTTGAATTTTAGCAAGCAATACACACCACAAGCAAAACGCAAGGGCTAAAAATCCCTTGAGGTTTATCTCAGAGGTTAATCCGATTAGACTTAAGACTTAGACCTAAGAGCTCTTTGCATAAAAGGGAATTTCCGTGCAGTTCGTCTTGCTAATCGAAGTTTAAGTCTTTTGTCTCAAAGATTTTGGTACGTCATCAAAGGAACAATTTGACAGAATAATTTTTTGCTTATGGCAGAACTTGATTACGTCATCATACTTTTTTTTCGAATCTGACTTTTAACCCTAATTGGACCTAAGGTATATTTTACACCTTCTGATCAAAGTTCTAAGCTATATATATAATGAAGAAGTTGAGATAAAGGCTATATTCTAAAACCACATAGAACAAGAGTTCTGTTATTAAATTGCATTTTTCTACAAACGTAACTACAAACGTAACGTATGAATAACTTGAGTTGCTTTTTCAGATTGAAACTTGTAACTTTTTTCAATTACTACTTATCGTGATGGAAATCATTTAGTAACTGTTTGTAACACGACTATTCCATTCCTATGTTGAACGGTTTTAATCGCATTTTATATGTCAAAATTCAATAAAAATAAGCTTTAGGGTCAGTTTCTATAAAAACGAAAATGTGAATAACTTTTGTATAAAAAAGTAATTAACTTCAAATTTGGACCATAGACTTGTATCATGATTTTATTTACTAATTTCTATGGCCTAAGTATCCAAATTTTTCCGATTTTAAAAAAATCGGATTTTTTCGGATTTTCGGGGAAATTTCGCATGGTTTCAGTAGAAATTTTTTAAAAACTGGAAGATATGTTAAAGTATAATTCTTTGGCATTCAAAAACCGACGACAGAACTTAAATACGAAATAGATCTGCTCCAATTGCATTTTGAAGAATACATGCTTTTTTGAAATAAAATCGTATTAAAAAAACATATGATAATGTCAGCAAAAAAGTACTGACCTTGGCAAAACAATATTTGCGTCATATTGTTTCTTTGATGATGGACTATAATCGTTTAAAAGTTTCATGAAGTTACCATTAAACAATAAAAAGTTATCATGGGAGGCAGTATCCACCCCCACCCCCAGTTTTTTCATTCTCAAAAAAGTCCATTCCTGTTATTACAGTTAAAAAAAAAACAAAAAACATGTAGCTATTATTCAAAATATAATTAAAACGATTTTCGTATTTTTAAGTTCTGAAAGCTAACAACAATTTTTAAAAACATTAGCCTGAACCAAGCCAAATTTTCCTGAAAATAAGCAAAATCCAATTTAAACATCGGGAAACTCGGAATATTTTTGGCATAAAAAGTTAATAAGTTATTCACATTTTCGTTTTTGTAGGATTTGACCCCAGAATTGCTTATATCATTGATTTGACATATAAAAAAACGCAATTATAAATAATTGTTCTCGACAACATATTTTAACCAGAACAAAAACGAGAAATTCCAAAATTCGTTAATTTTTGGCACTCGTTAATGTTGTTACCTTGACAACAAGACGAATATTTCTGAGAGAGAAAGGAAATTTGAAAATTACGTAAAATTTTATTCCGAGATACGAGCGTTTTAGTATTTCAACTCGTTGATATAAATAATTAATTAATAACATCTTTCAGAATAATTTGCATGGTGTCTGTATTGTTATTTTTTTCTTTTTCTATAAAAATGCGTGAAACTTATAGTAATAATATTAGCGAAAAGATCACCAACTATCTGCAGCACTAATGAGCCAACAAGGATCATTCTTAATTTTCTCCCGTTTAAGTTGGGATGTGAAAAAACTAAAATACATGTCAGATAAGTTTTTCAAAGGACTTTTAAAAAATCCAAAAAAAGTTTTTTTGAAGATTTTATGAAAAAAAACAGGGAACTATCCTTAAGTTATTCATAATATCGTGTGAAGAAAAATCGTACTAATAATGAAACTTGCTCCGGGTGGTTTCAAAAAATAGTCTTTATCTCAGCTTCCTCGTTAGGTATAGATTATAAATTTAACCGGAAGATGTGAAATGGAATTATATGAAAGGTAAAAAAACTTTTTTTAAAAAAATCTTCTTCCTATTTTTGCTTGAAAAACGTTTTAGTATATAGTTTAATTTTTTTTTTCACATAAATTTTTTTTAGCTACAGGTGCTCTTACATTTGATGATGTCAGCAGAAAATATTTTGCGCTAAGATGTTCAGATAAGAATGAAGTATAACCTGACATATGTTGATAAAACTGAAAATAGTTCAAAACAAGACTTTAAGCCCCTAACTAATTAGTGAATATTTAGTATATAAGAAGAATTTAAAGTTTCAAACTTATTGTCAAAATAGGATAATCTTTGGGAAGTACAAAAGTTTATTTTCTTCTGACAAACGCCTACACCATTAGTGAAAGTAAAATATTTATTGTTCAAGCATACCAAAAACGGTAAACATGTGTTTACACGAACTCCACGACGTCATAAAGACGTCGAAAAGACGTAAGTTTGGACGTTGCGACGTTGCGACGTCATCTTTTCACGACATCTTTTCGACGTTAATACTACATCGTGTGCCGATTGGGCTATTATTAGAATTGAATAGAATTGACTCTCTTCATTCTTAAACATGCCAAGTTACCCTGGAAACAAAAATGATACTAAATAGGTAGTAAAAGTATATATACTGGCAAGTGAAAAACGTAATAAAATTCTTCTTTAAGCGAGAGATACTGGAAAAGCGCTATGGATGACACACTAAAAGATTATAATGCTGGCTTTAATAAATTTGATCCGGAAGAAAAGGGGTTTCTCAAACCGACTACACTACGTCAAGCATTAAAGCATGTCGGTTTTAATCCCAATGGAATGGAATTGGATAAATTGATTATAGAAGTCGATTCGAATAGTAATGGAAGAATTGAATTTGACGAATTTGTACAATTGACTGAAAGGTTACATACAAATGTTCAGAAGAAAAAAGAAGGTATAAGAATTCATTACAGTTGTTGTTGTTCATCTTTATCTTCTTTTCATAGTGCTCTAACCGCATTTATCATTTATTTCCACCATATTGCACTTTGTATACTCAGGCTATAAAGTAAATTACTCAATCGTGGTGAGCAGGTGGCTCTGAAGAAGGATGGAGTTTAAGGAGAGTGAATTGCATCCCAAGATTTTATAAGCCGACAGTTTCGGACCCAGACTTCTAAATATCCTTGTTCGGACTAAATATTACTCTTTGGTACAGAATAATAGGAAGAGATAATGCCTGTTGCAAGCATAGGTTATTATAGAACACCGGCGAAAGTGGGGGGAGGGGGAGATTGCGCCATCTGTCATATTTTTATTTATAACGTTTGAACCACTAAAGCAATAGTATTGAAAGTTTTTCCAACTTTTTCCAACCTATAAGACACAAATTATGAAAATTTCAGCTTGATTACGTCAGCGGATCTAAAAATATAGTCATAACCTATTTCTACATAGGGAAATCCCATATAAATCAACGATTTATTATTTTGCAATAAATCTGAAATAAGGGTGGGAGACTTTTATCTAAAATTAATAAGCGGGACGATTATTTGATAAGTACACTTTTTAGAATTTAGCCAGACAAAATGTACTCAGAAGAACCTAAAATGTTAGTTGTACTAAAATTATTTCATTGTTCCACACACTTGATTGTTTTTAACTATATACGGGTTTGGTAAAATTCGAAAAGAAAAACTGTCAAAAATCTCAAATATCGAATATCTGAACAGAAATCCTAAATTTTAAAACAAATGGGTGAAAATTGAAAAAATAGAATAGCCACAAGACAGATATGTTCCAAATAATTTCTTTCGATAGAAGGTGCTTGAGCAAAATTTCAAATTCTGCCAATCCAAGTTATAATTTGGTTTGAAGAAAAAGTTGTAACTTGATAATAGAGATTTTTTCCTTTTCAGGAAACACGTTCTATTTCTAATAAGAAGCAACTTTTTAAGAAACAGTGCTGCGGTAAAAAAAACACATCTTTTTTGAGATTTTAACCTCTAAAACACGTAAGTCTCGTAAATTTTACTTATATGGACAAAAACGTTTCTTTTGTTGTCAAAGAAACATAATGCGTTAACCCTATTAATACTGGACCTTAAAGATTAGGATCTCATATTTTTTTGGATATTTACATTATTTTTTCGGAGGTAACTTAATTCTAAAACTATAAAATTTTGTTAAAATATCTCTGATGTTTCTAGGCTATCTTTGGAACAGGTAAGTATTACTTATGGAAATAATAAAATGAAATATATGAAAGTAATGAAAAATACAGACCAGATTTCATATTTTACAGATATCACATTTCATATTTGACAGACCAAATAGTGTATTTTACAGATTGTCAATGGTCATATACAGCTAAAAGCAAATAACATCACATTTGGAGGTTTTGGTGGAAAACCAAGTATTAAACCTCAAAAGAAACTAAAAGGGACTTTATATGATAACATAAACAACTAGAGATCAAAAAAAGGACATCGCCAACCTTTAGAAATGTCTGTGGATGATACTCAATCCCAGATGGTCATATGGTTTATGCAAATTTCCCTGAATAATTGTCTTTGTAAATGCTTCAAATCAACAGTTTTAGATTTTTTGCGTAAAATGTTTGCAAAATTAAAAAACAATTTTTTGATCTACAAAAATCTAAAATATTCAAACAACTATGGTCAAAGTGTTTGTATTGAGTTGTTCTATAAGTTGTTGTATAAGTTTTATATCATAAGCATTAGTAGCCTACCATTTCGACCTTCCGCTTTCTGCTTACGGTCTACACACAATGCGTTATATTCTTATATACCGGGTTCTCTAAAGAGAATGGTAATGACAACATGTCCCACGTGACAGTGAAATAAATTCAAAATGGCGTCGACAAAATACACAAAGCGGCGTCCCTTCTACATCTGGTTGATTTATGCCTTCGAGAGCGAAGAGATGTTAATTTCCATTTTCAAATGGAATATACATGTTTTACGGAATGTTTTTAGAAGATCTCTAAAGATTTATTTTGTCCCTTAGTTTGAAATGGATCCAGGAAAATTCAAGGTTCTTTCAAAACAAAGATTCTAAGAGCTAGTTTTGTGTCTTTTCTGTGTTTCATATCCAGCGATACAGCATTAAATAAACTTTTAGTTACGTTCTTAATCCTTCATAAGTTAGTGGAGTTGTCTAGTCATGTTTTCTTTTTATATTTTTAAAGCTCAAAAAAAATGTTGTGAAAGTGTGGGTGGAATTTAGCTGTTGTGGTCTCATTCAAGCTTGTATTCGGTTTATTTATATCTATAAGTATTGCCTAGGTATATATATATATTCATCCCAGATTACATCAGCCAAAAAAGTTAATATGGTTAAGAAACAAATAACTTGAGTTGCAAAATATTGGGGGCAAATTAGATCCTAAGTTTCTTATAAAAAATAAAAAATAACACCTTTACACGGTACGATTAGTCAGGGCGATTTTGGCTTCCAATTTGATATATCGGATACGACTCTGAAAAATATGTGGAAAGAATACAGATTTTTCTGAGTCGTAGCCGATTTATGAAGATGGTAGCCTATATCGGTCCGATTTATCGTAGTGTGTAACTTTAGTAAAAAATGCCAATCCCTGCTGGTACACGACGTCGCGGCGGCGTTTTGACGTTGTTTTGACGTCGTGTGCCCACTGGAATGTCAGAACGGATTTTGAGCATGTTTTCTTTTAAATTTCAAATGAAATGTTGATGTATACTTAGTATATGCATAACTACCCAACTGAAACACACTATATCAAAAATAGTTACATTATTCATTACCATAGAAAGTTACCCATTAAAAATTCAAATAAACATTCATGAATTACTACCCAGTAGGCAAAAACCTGTTCAAAGTCAGCAGTAAAGGCGCTAAAATAACGTCGTTCGACGTTGTTCTAGCGTCTTCAAGGCGGACTTTAAACAAGTTTTTATCCACTTGGTAAATAACATTTTTTGTAACATTTCTGATATGATTAACAACACTAAGGATAAAACTAAGTGAATTTCTACTGAGAATACAGGTGTATGTAAATGAGAAAATGCACAAATGGTACATTTAGCTAACTATCTAAATTTAGAAAAATTTGTAGAGAAAAAAAATATTTAAACTCAAATGTGTAATGAATATAAATATTAAAGAAACATAATATCTTCTTGAATACATATTTGTCGAAGCAACTCTACATGTAATCAATTCAAATTATTCATGATTTACAGCTCTCCAAAAAATTCGCGTAAAAGCAAAAATTCTGAATTCAAATTTCAACTTGTTGACGCTAGACGCTTAAAACATTTTTTTTTTTTTTTAACTATAAGAGAAATTTAGCTCTCGAGAAGCGAATTAGAAATAATGGCTTTCCTTACTGATGACATGATACAAGAATATAATGATGCGTTTTGTATGTTTGAAGATCACAATCGAATGATTAAAGCAGAAATGTTAAGAGATGTCTTAAAAGTGCTGGGTTTTAATCCTACGGACGTTGAACTTGAAACAATGACAATTTTATCAGATGCCGATGGTAACGGCGAATTAGATTTTCAGGAATTTGTAGAGCTTACGAAAAGATTACAAAGTGATGAGAAAGCAGAAAAAGAAGGTAGTAAATGAAAAAAATAACTACAAAAAACTTGGAAATAATCCAAGTGCTGGGCACACACGTCATCGGATCAACGTCGAAGCAACGTCAAAGTGACATTGAGGGTGTTTTAACGTTGATCCGACGTGGTATGCCTCTAGAGTTGGAATTAATAAATGTTCGCATCTTATGTTAGGCGCGAGCCATCGCCACATAGAAATAAATATGTTTTTAATATATTTGTCATGGAGTGCCATAATAACTTATGATATCAGAAGAAACTTCTAATCAGTTTGGCATTATTTACTGATGACGTATGAAAAAACTGTAATTCTGCCGATACACGACGTTACAAAATCGATACAACGCCAAAACGACTTTGCTACTTCATTTTGGCTTTCGTACGACATATTACTTGTTTTTATGTAAATATATGTAGATATGACATGAACATGAACGAGTAGAAATAACAGCGTTGAACGAAATGGTAAATTTTAACAACATTCGATGCTAGAGATGGCCATTGAGGTACAGCACACAAATCTCATCTTAATACATATTAGGCTCATTTGAAAAAATAAAAAAATATTTTCAGAAAAAAGGAAATAAAATATAAATATTTTCGCGGAAAGTCATCATTTTAAGGAACTGACAGTATTGAATCCATTACCCAGTAGACAGAAGCATGTTCAAAGTCTGCAGTAAAGACTCTAGAACAACGTTGAAGCCGCTATTCTAGCGTCTTTACTGTGAAATTTGAACAAGTTTATATCCACTGGGTTAGGTTCTATAGTAGGACTTGGGAAACAATTTCCTACAATTTCCTCTGTAATACCTTTCAAGCTGACAATGTTTTTATATATAAATATTATAACAGCTTAATTCACAAATATCGAAGCGTATTCACAAATGCATGAAAACGAGGCGTTGGCTGCTTAAAGTAGAACTTGTTGCAATGTAATAACTTTGGTGCAGTCCCCTGCACAAAAAGGAAGTTACTACATTGCAACAAGTTTTACTTTGAGCAGCCAACGCTTCATTTTCATGGATTTGTGAATATGTCTATCAACCTAGTAGCTACATATCTTTTAATATTTATTCAGCTCGTATTGCATTCAACGCATTCGATTTTATGGGGGAAGGTTATATAGCAGCAAATGATCTAAAAGAGGCATTGGATTTTATCATGGAAAAAGCACCGGATGTCGATAAAGGAAATATTATAAAACACTTCAAGTATGTAAACATTGTATTTTCTTAACTTTATTGGCAACGGATTTTGATAGTTCCTAACCTCTACTCTCCCACCAAAGTCGCAGAACGTTTGTATCATGAGAGTAAGACACGTCATTAATTTATTGATTCAATCAGTTTATTCGAAAGTAATTTATATAAGATGAATAAATACTGATGACTTATGTAGAATGTATTTTGCAAGTTACATCTCTATTCAGGCCGTGTGAAATCTGGGACCCAAAGTTTAGCTGCGTAATTCTTTAACAACTTCAAGTTTAGCAAGCTTGTTATGGGGCAGGTTGGGTGAAAAAGTAACTCAATAAATCTATAATCTCGTATATAAATAACAGAGCAGATCATGTAATCAAGGAAGTTTAAACTCTTCCTTGGTTGTAGATCAGGAATTTGAAATGATCGAAAGTCACATATACACTTTAAATATCGAGTTGGAGGATATGAAGAGATTGGGGGATGACCATTGAACAATGTGTTTGCTGAACTTAATTGCCGTGTTTTAATATTTATTTAGACATTTTTAGGGGGCTTAATAGAAGGGGGAGGGGGTATTTAATCAAGAAAATACGGTAATGCACTAACCAATCAATTAGTCCCATCCCGTAACGCCACTAACCAAATTTGATGTCTATGCCTTTGGAATCATAACTAAAGTGCCCTTTAAATTTGGTTACTTTTCCGAAGTTTATTCTAAATTTTTTCTAAATCTGTGTCAAGTATTGCTCACATTCCAAAATCCAGCCTTAGAAAAACCTGAAAAAATTTAAGGATTTTCTGATCAACTACTAGATTCTCCTTGCTATTTTTGACAGTAAATGAGGTAATCTATGTACGATATGTAGTTTCATTCATTATTTTAGCTAAAATCTCCCGGTGGACACCAATATGTTCAAAGTCAGTAGACGCTCTTTGAACAAGTTTTTGCTCGGAATAGCATTCAATATTTCGAAACTTTTATAATTACGCAATAGTTATCTTATTTTGACCGCGTGATACTGACAGGCGATCATTTTAATATTTTTGTATTACCAACATGTCACTAGCAAGTTTTACTTCCTAAGTGTATGTAGTTCCAAAGATCTTGGGTGGGTTGATCTTGCTTTAATGCTCCCAACCCGGGATTACACCAACAAATAAGCCCGGATTTAATTTAATGGCTTGGAAATCTGAGAGTAATTATGGATGGAGTAGAAAACGTATTTAAGGGTAATGTAATTGGTCTTTTTCCACCGAAGAAATAATATCGTGTCAATTAGTTTTTTAGCTAGAAAGATACGTTGAGAAATTAATTATTCAACCTAACCCAGTGGGCAAAAACCTGTTCAAAGTTTGCAGTAAAGGCGCTAAAACAACGTCAAACGTAGTGTCTTTAATGCGGACTTTGGACAAGTTTTTGCTCACTGAGAACCTCCCAAGGACTTCTTGACTCACACTAACCAATAATGTGAAGAATGCCTGAAAATGATGTTGAAATTTATACATTCTTTTAGATTGGATCAAAATCGCAAAATATATTTCCAAGAATTTAAAGATATGATAACGATGCGATGATGAATTCTTTGTCTAGTACCTAGCTACGTCTGTCATACAGATAACGACGTCGGATCAACGTTGGTATAACGTCAAAACGACGTTGCGACATATTATGTTAATTTCAACGTTTATCCGATGCCATATACCAACTGGTCGGGTTACTTTTAATTATTGAGATACAATTGACACCTTGTAAAATTACATGTTCATAGATAATTAGACCAAGAAACATATTCCTGTATTATATTTTCAGGAAGCCTTTATATGGACCTCTAAATGAGTTTCACCCTAAACGATCTATTATCTTCGCACGTTTAGAGTGAAACTCATTTAGGGCTCCATGTAAAGGCTACCTTAGTCGTTCGTCACCATCAGAACAAGTCCTTTAGGGTGTTTTTTAAAAAAATAACTCTTTGTGATAGGATACTGTCAATTTTATATTTAGCGCCCCCTATTTAACGCCTCCCCCTAATATACACCGCCTCTAAATTGAAATATGTTTTTATAAACGCGTCGCTCTGGTGCTTTCTGTTATAATCACTAATTAGAAAAATATTAGAAAAAACTTACACTTGAACAGAGATGCTTGAACTCATCAATGACGAAATAGGCAAAAATTTATTTAATGTTTTACTTTTGAATGTTCAAGACCATCATTCAACTTTCTTGATAAAGATAAATAATACAGAAGACCATTGAATGGTAGCTACATCGAAAAAGACATGGACATATTCGTGTATCTGTCATGTCTTTTATATATTTATATCAAGTATCAAAATTAACTGCACCCACCAATATATAATTCCAAAAATTAAATAAACGTTCTCTTACTATGAACGAAAATAAATTATGATATATTTAGACGATTTCCATGCACCTTATACGGTTTCAAATGAGCATGATGAGTCTTAATAAGCTACGAGAGGATTAAAATATTCTTCAAAATTAACAAGCAGGGGAGACGTTTATTTGACACTCACTCCAAGAGTAATTGATAACCATTGATCACATGTCGATAATTTAGGTGATCAGCTTAATTTGGTTAATTTAAGGTCTATGGTGTTTCCAGTAGGCACACAACATCAGGTCAACGCTGAAACAAAGGTAAAACGACGTCACGCTTTTAACGTTTGTTTCAATGACCCGACGTCGTGTGTCGTCTGTATTAGAGTTAAACATAGATCCAATATATTTTATGATTAAATGTAATACGTCAACGAACTTGACTTATTAATTCGTCACGAATAAACCAACCGATTGTAAGATAGCTGACTCAGTTCTCTTCTCCACAAATGCTTTTTATGCTTATTTTCTAATTCATAGAATTCAACCGAAAATAACTTATTTATTCTATAATATAAAGTACTCAAATACAACAGTAAGTAAAGTCAGTCTAGTTATGATGTTGACTAGTGCGGCTATTTGGGTGGGTGGGTCAATGAGAAACTATCGACGTGTAATTTGCCTGTTTGCAAACGCCCTTTTAAAACTTGGATCACGTGACCATAATTATTGCATAATTAGACACCCTCCTCCTCTTACGTTTATAATATAACATAAATAAATTCATCTATTTCATGGAAAAGATGTGGGTATATCGGAAAAATGAGACTAAAGTTTAGATTTTTCGAATTTTCTTTCGAAACCAACGAGAGAATCTGTGAATGACGTTGCCCCGTCTCTTCATACTTTCGCCATGAACTTTGTCGCTACAACGAATCGTTGAATCTAACAGTTCGATTAAAAGATTCATCTGGTAAATGTTGCCATTTCCATTTCCAGGGTTGCAAATCATCTGAAAGGTCTTGGAACAGGATTTATGAAAGATTTTCTTCTTTTTTGCTTTTTTCAGAATGTGAATCCTTTTGATTGTGGTAAGTGAGTGTATAAGGAGAGATGTAAGAAAAAGCAACGTCATTTTTTATAAGATTTATACTCTATTCATTCATCCGTAAGGTATTGTTTTTTTGGTAGAAGCATTTACGACTAGGGCTGCTCAGATTGGACTGAATAATTTGAAATAAATGTATGTGATGTGATATACTATAACAGACAACCGAAATATCGTAAACAAAGTTTATCTTCTTTTAAAGGTGTTTTCTCTTTCTCTTTCCTCAAATTTGCGAAATTTAATGTAGCTAGCTACGCAAAACAAAATTAGAGTTTCCCTGATTCACGAAATCAAATGTACAGAGCGTTAGGGATTATCTCAAAATTTCGCTCCAAAGCCAACTTTTTTGTTAGGGTTAAATCAACTATAATTGATAAATTCAGCAATAATTAATCTGCGCAGTGTACGTACGACGAAACCAATCCATTGCAAGATCATTGACTCAGTACTCTCCTCCGTAGATTTTATTTTTGAGACGGTCCGTATTATAAGGAGTTTGTTAACAATTTCAATATTATCTTAGTAACAATAATCACAACAATCGTATTAAATGAATTCAATAACCTGTTGAAAATGTAATAGACTAAAAATAAGAATTGTATCGATGGATGGTTCGTAAAACCAAAGAAGATCAATTATTTACGAAACTTTGAGATTCAAAAAAATTAGTAAAAATATTTACTTTAAGTGTACTACGCAAAATATTCAACTTGTCAAGAAGTGTTGATTTCATAAGATATGGGAGTCACAATACGTAAAGCATTACTCGTCTTATGTTTAATGTTTCTTGTAAACAGTCTTACTGCATTAAAACTATTAAGAGTTGGTGCACTTTTACAGGAATCTGAAAGTTTAATGGAATATGCGTATCTAAAATCAAGTTTAACACTCGCACAGAAAGATTTAAATCATTTGATGAAAGAGTATGGATATACTATTGAACTAATAATCCTCGATAGTGGCTGTGATAGTATCACATCATCTGGTAAAGCATCAAATCTTATCAAACAGTACCATGTTGATGCTATAATTGGACCTTCATGTAGTTCTGGTTGTATACCAGTTGGATTACAAGCTGCTTATGAGAATATCCCAATGATTAGTTACTCGTGTTCAAGTCCAACGTTATCACGTAAAGATATCTATCCTACATTCGCACGTACGAAACCATTTGCAAGACAAACTAAAGAAGGACTTGCATTGTTGATAGATGAATTATTGCATGTATTTGACTGGGAGCAAGTGGCTATGGTACAATCATTTTCAGATGATTGGACAGATATTGTTCAGATAATGATTGACGAAATAAGAAAAACAAATCATACAGAGACAAAACCAGTGTTTGTGATTGAACTGGTTGATGATAGAGTGAAATTAATGGAGGAATTGAAGAAATATTCAAGAAGTAAGGTTTTACTATGGTTTGGGGCCTGTAGAATTATTAAAAATACGACCATATTAAGTCAAAGAATATGGAAATATTTACATTGTATTATCATCGAGAAGGAAAGGGAATGGTATTTGGACTTATAATAGAGTACCTTAGCCGTAATATTCGCGTGTATTTTTGCCGCTAGTATTTATTTTTGCGTGTGCAAAGTTTATTTGGTTCGCGTGTACTTAATTTCGCAAATTTAGAAGAAAAAAAATCGACAGAAACTTTCATGGTATAATTACAGAATGAAAACAAAACACGAATAGTGCATTGATATACTCTTTGATTACACAAATGAAAAGAGGGCAGGATACCAAGTCAACAAATAGAATGCGTTTCCATCTTCAGAATATTTGTACTGCGAAAAGAAGCTTATATATTATATATTTTTGCGAAACACCAACTTTGTATAGATTTCCCGCGTACCTATTTTTTGGAGGGCGTTTATTCAAGCGGGCTTTTAAGGGAGGGACGTTTGTATAAAAAAATATGGGAAGGAAGAGGAAGGCATTTAAAGTAAGGGGGCGTTTATTGGAGGCTTTACGGTATATAGGTTTTATTTTTTATTTCCTTGGGGAAATAATGATGTCTTCGCCAAACAAATTACCCTAAAATATCACTTATATGACGGACTACTTTCCGTTTTGTTTATAGTTATTATTTTCATGTGTGATTCTAAAGACGTTGCTGAACTTTTATCAATTGCGCATGACTTGGATATGTTTAATGGAGAATATGCATTTATTTCCATTGATTTCTTAATTCATGAAGATTGGAAAAATGAAACATGGGCCCAATCAAATATAATGTTTTCGGGATTATTAAACCTTGACATACTACGGAGTAAAGATTCAGTTGAAGTAGAAACGTTTAAACAATTCGATATACATCTTGTTCAGCAATTGGTATATTGGGGTTATGATCCAATAGCTTCTAATTGGACGGTATGATTTCATTGTTTCAATGTTCCGCTGCAGGCAGAGACCCATAACTCTCAAAAGAAAGTCCATCAAGTAGAAAAACCGTAGATCAATCATAATCTCATATTCTAGAATTCTCAGATTCGAAACAAAAATGCTAAGAGTTTTTCTAACCAAAATCTAGTTGGCTCTCAACGTCTAACTAACGTCAAAACTACGTCGTTTTAACGTCCAAACGTCCAAACGCCGTCTTTTCAACGTTGATTAGACGTTGTGCCTGCAAGAAAGTCTGTGTAGGTAGTGCAAAACTCTCTTCACTTCTAAAATATTTATACGCATTCTCACATATATTTCTAATATTGAAATAATTATTCTTTTAAAATCAATTTATTTATTTTATAGCATTTTGATGACTCAGCATATATTTATGATGCATTTAAAGGATATATATTACAGCTATACAATCTGTTCACTATGTCATACGATGAGAGTCTTAAACAGTTTTTAAATGAAACAAATATTGACGAGTTTCTGTTACTTAACAACCTAACAACTGGGCTAATGGAAGAAATCCGAGGGAATTCAACATATGAGAACCATACCTGGGTATTTCCGGGTAATTGGACCCTTTCCAATGAGAGTTTACCGGAAATCCCTTATGAACAGTTAAAACTTTCCATTCCTTCAGAAAGTATTGTGAAAGATGGATTGGGTATTATAAATCAAGTTTTCAACAGCACCTATGAAGGTAAATCTTTAGTTTTTGTATATGTATACTTTCTTCTATAACAACCTCTTTTGATGTTTATAGAAGAGCATTAGTCAAGGAAAGAAAAACTCAGTTTCAAATCTCGTAAGTATATCACTCCTCTTCGTTCGAAAAGACTATTGAATTCTCTTTCATGGTCATGCCAAAATAATTCTGTGACAATGACGTAATCAGCCGGCATGTGCCAAAATGGTCAAAATTCATTTCAGTATATATGACGTCAAAGGTTATCATGAAAACTAATTACATCAGCAGATTTCAGCAAGAATGATACTACCGCCATCTAATTTTGAATATATGTCCCATTAAAGTTCACGCCCTTCTTATTTTTGCGCCTTTTAATTCACGCTTTTAATTTTCGCGCATCTAGCTACTCATAAATGTTCACGACCCTTTTCTTTGCGTGCATCTACGTATGTGTATACCCAATCTAAAGGTCAAAATATCTTTGCAACATTTTTCTATTTACTGTATGTTAACCATTTTAGCCGCTCCCTTCTTCTGGTCTGTTAAATTATGAACATCAAGATTAATAGTTTTGGTTGTAATATATCCCGTGATAGTAGGTTAGTAGGTAGTAGTAGGTCATCTACACGCCGAGTATCATCGAGAAGAAAACTTGTAATGTAGCTATAAGTTATCTAAGATATTTAACCTGTTTTTACAATTACACATAATAATTAAAAAAAATTAGGGCAACAATTTAGCAAAAATTATTTAGAAAGACATACACAAAAACTACTTACCAAGAAGTTTTTGTTTTGTTGTTTGTATTCCAGGCTTTGAGCCGTTTAGAAACCCAACTAATTCTATTTTCTTTCTTGTCCTTTGATCATCCGCCTGACATCCTTGAAGTGAAAAAAAACGAGATAGATGCGTGGAAATAAAAAAGGCGAAGATAAATATAAAATCGCAGTTTGGCTTTGCCAGACTAGGTATTGAGTTGCAGGTGTTGTTACCTGAGAACCGATCCTTGTCTCCACAGGGACACGCTAAAGCTCTGAAGGTCCCGAGCGTACCGACTGCCAAAAACTAACTTCTGAATATCAGGTAACAGGTGTTGAGATAAATGTATTAAGGTTCAAAACACACAACAAAACGGCCCGTTATGGAAATGATCCGTTATGTTTACTGTGCTGCTTATATAAAAAAGGTGTACGCGAGAGAAATCAAAATGAATAAATAACACTTACGCAATATAATACTTTCTCGTATACTTTCCCATAATTATTTTATGCGCTTCTCCAACGCACGGCAAGTACGCGGTATTATCCTTTTTTTCTTCTATCATTTTCTCTCCTCAGTTATTATAAGTTTTCGCGCCATTGTCAATTTCACAATCTGTTCATATTTGCCCTCCTTCGCGGTGACTAGGAATTTTTCAATAGAGTGATATGTTCAATCAAACTAAGAATTGCTTCTGCAACGAAGTACAAAATAGCGAATATAAAACATTTTATACCGAACTGGTTTCTATATAATCAGTGTTATCCCATCCAGCAGTAAGAATAAAAAAATATATTATAGAAACCAGACACATGTTGAAAAGTAGGAAAAGTAGAAAGATATATTAAAAACACAGAGAGCTTGGTAAAACAGAAAACTAAAGAAAAGATTGTAGTTCGCATTCTCGAAGTAACGTTGTAGTTATATTTTTTAACTTGGATGTTGACTCGGCAATATTTCGAATATCAAACTTTAGATTTCCAGCCACGCAGGAGTCATGTCCATTTTGTCACAGGTAACTTCTGATAATTTTAATCTCTTGGAAACCTAGTGGCAAGCTTGATGGTATACTTGCCATGCCTACCCTCTTCCTAATAAAAGTGTGTCAATTTGTACGAATAAACATAAAAACGTATAAACATAGGCATCTTTTACATGGACACCTAAATGAACTCGAAAATTTGTCAACACAGTGTCTGGTTACTATTTATGTTTATATGACAAGGGTTAAATGAATCTCATACCGGTACGAATTTCATTTAGGTCCACAAGACCTAAACGAAATCTCGTAGCCGTACAGAAATGCCGGTATGAGACTAGCTAAACTTTCATATAATTGCACCATGTAGTAACTTAATTATCAACAAATCATTGAACTTGGTTACATACGGGAATACGTTAACCATTGGGGACTAATTATATCATAATTATCTATAATTAAAACCTTACATAATATTTTATTACATCATAATAACAGAACTAATTTTCAAACCGATTTTGATTTTCATATAGGCTCAAACTCGTTTAGGGTCTATGTAAAGGCTGTCATAGTCTTGTGACTATGGTATATATATAAACCATGGTTTTTGTTCTTGTAATTTAGTATAGTCATATGAGGTTTTGCTCTGACGTCGGCAAACTTTTTAAATTACAAATTTTATCTTTGTACACATTTTATGAGAAAAAGCGTAGTTATTGTTCTAGTCAGTATCGGTTTTGGTGGGTTCTGCTTAGCTTTGGTGAGTTCAAAAATACCCTACCACTTTAACTTCTAAGCTACTTTGAATTTCTTAATAAAAATTGGTACAGATAATGTTCTCATCAAAATTCAAAAATGTTCTTTCTATTGTCTTGAGAACAATATAATTCCTTGAAAACAATATAAAATTCTATTTTCATGTGTTTGATGTCTTATTTTGCCCAAATTCAGCGAAAATGATTATAAAATGAATTAAAACATTATTATAGCAAGATATTGATTGTATAAATATGCTAATTCATATATAATATGCATTTTGACACTGATAAAAACACTGAAAAAAACACCAAATATGTTTTTCCACAAAAACGTTTGTAATAGGCGGACTTGTGGAATTTCAGTCGTTTTAGAGCACCATAAAAAAAGTTATCAATAAAAAACCTCAGAGTAGAGCATTTTTGCAAAATTAAAAGGACTAAGGTATGTGACAACAGATACAACAGACGTCTTTTTGAAGTAATTGCGACGTTAACTCGTTTTCGTGGTCTTATCGCAACATAGCTAGCCTGAGTTCTAGTCCCTAACTACGACCTGGAACTCAGGCTAAACATAGCTTATAATCTCTATTTCCATTTAGGTATAATTGATGATGTACATATCAATAGTGAAGGTGATCGCTATGCTATTCTGGTTGTTGAGAATTATGTAGTAGAGGGAGGTGCTATCCGTATTCACAATACAATACAATATGACACCTATGATAAAATATTCCACAATCCAGAGCTTTTGAGTACTATTATCTGGCCAGGTGGTACAACAGAAGTTCCGCCTTCAATTCCACTATGCGGATTTTTTGGTCGTCTCTGTATAGGTAAGAAACGTGTAACTATTGTTTAACTAATATGGTTGCTTAAGGTTGATTTTCATAGGGTGAAAAAATCGTTGCTAAAGCTAAAAGAAAACATTCCATTATTGATAGAATTGACGTCACATCTTCTTTTGGCTTTCGCAACGAATTTTTCGCCTCGTGGAAATCAACCTTACATTTAACAAAAACACAGTAACATCTGAAAACTATAAAACGGATCAGGGTTAAAATATTAATAGCTACTTTATTCAATAGTATGTGTACTTTTGGAATTCAGCGCAGCGAATCAATGCTTTTCAAATATTCCAAACGAATTTATTAACTAAACGTGTATTTGAGGCAAGATGGAGCTATGCTTCCACATATTTGTAGCAATCACCTGTCGAAGGGGTTTAAGGACCAATAATTGAAGTAGGATGCACAGCTTTGAAGAGTTTGAAGTTTTTTTGTTTTGTTTTTTAGTGGAAGGAAGTAGCGTTAATATAACACTAATTATATTGGCAGTTGCAGCACCATTTCTTCTCGTACTAATAGGAATGATCGCATTTCGAGTCTACAGGTAAGTTGTCTGATGAATCCTTGCAACCACAGGACCAACGTCGAAACCACAACGTCAGATCAACGTCGAAATAAGATCGGACGTTGCGTTCCGACGTTGTGTGTCCACTTGGACATTCTCACTAAATTTCAAATCAATGTTATTTGAGTAACCTGGTTGATCCTATAAAAGCCGGTGGTTAAATCCACCAAAGTAGAGCTTGTTGCAATGCATTAATTTCCTTTTTGTGCAGTGCTCTGCACAAAACGGAAGTTTATTGCATTGCAACAAGTTCTATTTTGAACAGCCAACACCTCATTTTCATGTATTTGTGAATAGGTCTATTGTAATGCTTTCGATAGTTTTGTTTGTTCCAAAAAGTAAACTTGGAAGTAGGTAAATTACCTCTCTAATTTAATCCAATACGCCATACACGACGTCGGATTAACGATAAAGCAAAGACAAAACGACGATGTTTTGGCATTCTTTGGACGCTGATCTGAGTTTGTGTAGCTACCTGCAGGGCATGGAGTTATATTAAAACAAAAATCTGCTAAGAAAGGTAAATAGAACAGTGAAAAATCTTGCAGGTGATTGTTTCTTGGAAAAGAAGAACCAATGAAATCAATTGCATTATCATTGACATAACCGACCTTCGAAGCGTATTACCTTATACTCTGGAATGTATATCTCCGTGTATGAACTGTGTAATTTACGTATGCAAAGAAGCACATTTAAGCACATTTTGAAAATTCTACTTTACTTTTTCAAATTTTGTTTACCATTAAAATAGGTCAATTTTGATGATATTTAGGCGGAAATTCTACGCGGAAGCCAAAAGAAGACATTCCTTTGGTTGAAATTACTACCAATGGAATGTTTTCTTTTGGTATTTTCCGCTAATCAACTTTTAACCCTATTAATACTGGGCCTTTTGGGGGCTACGTATCACTGGGGGGGGGGGGTTGTACAAACCCCCTACTGTAGCCAAAAC
>JAULBZ010001395.1:0-22438 GCA_032360805.1 Neoturris breviconis | reverse complement strand
GTGTATTCATACTATATGTTTGTATTTGTATTGTGAGTCCTGTATCGTTTATCCGTATTCTGTCCAAGGGTAACCATCACCTTTGTCTTAGCTTCTAGCTCTTAGTGATGGTTTCCCTTCAGTAGTAAATATTTTGTTAAATATTCTAAACTTAATTATATAGTTAACTTGTAATCTTACTACTGACAAAATGAACTTCTTATCGTATGTTATATCTTATCTCATAATAATGCTGTGTGAAATCACGATTACGATAGACATACTCTCCTCTGCAGAGGTCCGGTATACGGGAAGATAAAGATTTTTAAATTTTAATGCGGCACTCCTTTGCAGATTTTTCATTTATTTTTTTTACGCGCGAAAGCTCTGGCGAGAAAAGTGCAACGTTTGCTATAACATTAAGATTTCAGTCGGCAATTTTAACATCCCACAATGTGGTATCGCTTTAAACATAATAATTGCTATAATTGGTGATAAGTGAATGATAGTAGATCTAATTAAACCCAGTCAGTAAAAACTTGTTCAAAGTTCGCAGTAAAGACGCTAGAACAACGTTTCTAACGTCTTTACTACCGACTTTGAACAAGTTCTTGCTCACTGGGAATCATCTATGTACGAGTAAAGAAACTAGGACGTTTTGAAATATATCCAATTTTTTTATAAATAGAGCAGTATAAAAGAAATTAAATCTTTAACATTATGTTAATTTTTTTATCCATGAAAGAAGTAGGTTAGTGTCTATTTGGTTGGTGATTTAAAGGTAAAATTTCTTCAAATACGAATAGGAAAGATTCATACAGGAAGGAAGGAAACTAAAACACAAGCGTTAGTTTGATGAGTGATTGTCATTGCCATTGCCATTGCAAAAATCCTAACCAAGGGCTACCGCAACCAATAACAAGCAAATCATGTAGATGAATGTTTGTCCGCAACCTTGCAAGGACAAAATATTATTCTGACAGAAAACTGTGCGGGGGAAACTTAGGTATCCAACCTTCTTTCATTCTCTTGAAAAGTTAATATTTTTGTTTAACATGCACAGCGTAAAAGCCTACCGAATACGGTCCCGTATTCAGACTGTGTATTGCCATATATGGTATTTGGTAGTGACGCTGTGAAAATAGTAAGTTCATTCTTCCGGCGATAATTTACCAGTGGTTCTAATTATGTCCAATCACACCCTCATAATATACTCACCTTTATTCTTACCCTTATTCTTTGTATTTTTCGCGCCTCTCATATTTTCGCGCACCTGACTTTTAATTTTCGCGCACCTTAAATGCGC
Organism: Neoturris breviconis; assembly: GCA_032360805.1. Lineage (NCBI taxonomy): Eukaryota > Metazoa > Cnidaria > Hydrozoa > Anthoathecata > Pandeidae > Neoturris > Neoturris breviconis. Next base: position 21,153 of record JAULBZ010001395.1, on the reverse strand, counting down.
GAAAATTGAACAGAGTAAGGTAGGTATTAGTTTGGCATAAGTAGCGCGAGAGACAAAAATTGACGAGTGAAAAGCAACTCTTCTCAACTTCGATTCCAGCGCTTCTTCTCTCAAATTTAGACGTCAAGAGAGAAGAAGCCTTGGGATCGAGGTTGAACTCTTCTTTGATGGTCATAAACTCATTGTATTCAACATTTTAACAACCAGTCCGGCAAAAACCTGTTCAAAGTCTGAAAAATAACGTTAGAACAACGTTCGCAGATTGTTGTTCTAACGTTATTTTGCTGACTTTGAACAGGACTATAACGTAGTTAAGGCGGATCACCACTAGGCGAATTCGTTCGCGTCACCTGAGAGGTGACGTCGCTTTCAACTAATGCAATGGCATTAGAATTCGTGTGAACGAATTCGCCTAGTGGCGATGATTAGCTTTTACATTATCAAAATGCAGAAAAAATAGATTTTAATAAATTATCCAGCGGGCAAAAAACTTGTTCAAAGTCAATGGTAAAGACGCTAGAACAACGTCGTTTAGCGTCTTCACTGTGGACTTTGAACAAGTTTTTTCTCACTGGGTTGTGCTTATAATATCTAGCCTACGTTTATAGACTCCGATCTGATGGTATCTCAGCCTATGCACAAACGTCGTTTTTTTAGTTTTTAAAAATCTCAGGATTTTCAAGACTGTTTTAAGCCCTATTTGGCCTGGGCCTTTCGTATGCCCTTATTTGGGGGAGGAAGCAAAAAGCCCCCTATTTTTCTCAGAAACTGCTAATGCTAGAAGCTTAAAACTCCAGGCAAATATTCTTTGCCACAAGTACTTTCTATTTTTACAATTTTTATAACAATAAACACGTGCCTTTTTTTGCTGATGTCCACAAAAATATTGAAAATTTACAGATTTTGTAGATATTGGGACCTACACTTATAGAGCAATAACTTTGATTGAGAAAATATTTTTTAATTCTGTTTCCAGATTCTGAAAAGCAATAGAATTCTCTTTTGCAAGTATGCCAAAATTATCCAATTAAAAGTTATGATGTAATCAATTTATAAGGATTTTACCACAAAACAAACGTTTTCATTCGAACCGAAAAGGCAAGAAGCCCTGGGAACGAGGTTTACTACGGTCATGAAATTACACTTTATCGTTTCGTTTCCAGACCAAATAAAGTTATTGTTTATGTTTTTACGGACCGAGAGAGAAGCGGGAATCATTTTGAAAATGTAAACGAATATAAATTGACCGAGCTAAACAAACGAAAGGTCTATATCGTAGGCTAATAATTTCTTGATAAGTGTATATCTCTTGTTACACTTGCACAGACTCCCAACCTCGTTCCCAGGATTTGTTGTATTTAAACGTAGAGAGAAGAAGCCCTGGAAACGAGGTTGCATAGACTCCCTAACATGCATTTTTAAATGTTATAGAAGAAATAACATGAGATAAAGATAATGAGTGATACTAATCAGGATATCGTACAAAAAAGCGAGTATTGGATTAGAGCTTCGTTAGCAGTTCACTATACAATTAAATACATACTTCTTTGTATTCTTCATAATAAATTTAATGACCCATCATATACTGGCTTACCTACTGATCAACAACAACTTTATGTGGCTTTGTTTGCAATAAATTTAAAATCGAATAATATATTACGCCCAGATCAATGGTCTGTCATACTTCCCGCAAATCGTCTTTCAAATTCGCAAGATTTTGATGTTATTATTGTTACTGCGCTTATACGTCATGCTACAGATATTACATCTCCAGTTGGTGGATGGAATGGACTAAAACCATGTGCTGGTGATTTAAGTATTGCTGCATTTTGTGTTTTGGCAAGACAATTACTAAATGAGTTAAATCATTCGTATCCTATTATAATGACTTTCCTACAGTTTCAAGATTTATATCAGAGAATCGAATATATTGCATTTGGACTGTGTTCGTTCAATCATCTCAATTATGTTGTGTACAAAGATCAACTGGATGAGTTTAAGAATGGTTCCCTTCATCGACATATGTTACCAATAATTGATATTGTTCAACAGAAAACGAATTTACTAGAAGGTCGTAAAGTAAAGAATTCAACGTTTGCAATGGCTTTTTTAAGAAAACTTATGTTTGATCTGCAATTACTCGTTTACAGAGAAATGAATGGTTACTATGCTAGTATCGATGAATTAGATGAACAAGTCCAAAGGTTATTTTTAAAACTTGATGATGCATTTTTAAGACAGTTTGATGAAATTAATAGTTCCTTTGGTTATATGAAAGACGATTCAAATATATTAAAAGAAAAAAATGTTAATACCAACGAAAGTCTGCAAATGGTTATAAATAATAAAGAAAAGTTTAAAGACACTGATGAAAAAATGCAAGCAATAGCAATGAAAAATCAAAAGATTGGTGATTGGCTAGAAGACACAAACGAAAAGCTCGATGAAATCTTCGATAACGCTAATAAAAAGCTGCATTTAATGGCAAGGAAGAATCAAAAGACTTACGAAAGGTTAAAAGACACCAACGAAATGGTGGATGAAACGTTCGAAGACACCCATAATAATGTCATGGCTTGTAGGTCATGCTCAGAAAAGTAAATTGCACACGATTGAAGAGTACATCTGCAACATCTTACCAAATGTATGATTTCTGTTAAATACAATATGTTTTACTTCCCAATGGGCACACGATGCCGGAACAACGTCGAAACAACGTCAAGACGTTGTTCCGACGTCGTGTGCCTGTAGAGTTGGTATACTTACTTTTAGGAATCTATGCGACATAGAGATATAATCAAATGGTCCATAGTGGAAATGCAACTGTGGTAAGTTGATACATTAGGTAGAATCCCTTTAGTAGAATCCCTATATACATTAACATCAAAGAATATTCGGCGTGACAAACATTCGCATAATATTTTGTCCGAGCCTTTTTCATCCGAAAATTTAGTGTGTCTGAACGTTTCTTTCCCCGAAACATTTTATTTTTTTCGATACTTCTTCAATTTTGAACAAAATCAAAAACAGATAAGATATTTTCTTTGTATTAGTCTTTCCAAACAATATCTTCAATATCATCACGACGTTCGTTATACCTCCTGAAAATCATTTTGCTGATCTTTATTGATGAACTTTAAACGTCTAAGATATTGCCCAGTTGGAAATATCTTGTTCAAAGTCCGCAGTAAAGACAGACTTTGAGCAAGTTTTTGCCTATTGGGTAGCTAATATCTTCTTTTGTAGTTTTTTTTATCTCTCTTTATTCTTGTGTTATTAAGATTATTATTATTATTACTGATTGTTAATGTTCTGGTCTATTACTGGTCTGATAGTAAACACAATTCCCAATGGAAAGTTATCAATGAATGGTTTTGCCAGAAAGTTTTTTCGCCGAAATTCTTAAATTTTGTTCGAAAATATTTTCGCCCGAGTTTCTTCGCTGAAACTGTTCATTTATAATGTAAGTGGAATTCCGGATAGGTCATATAGAACCTAGTAATTTTTATTTATTCCCTTCCCAGTGGGCAAAATCTCCTAGCGTCTTTACTGCTGACTTTGAACAAGTTTTTGTCAACTGGGTAAGAACTTTCCTTTGTAACAATGTTAAGGTTGTTTTTCTTCGGGCGAAAAATTTGCTGCAGAAACCAAAAGAATATATCCCATTGGTTGTGACGTCAATGTCTACCAATGGAATGTCTTCTTTTGACTTTCGCAGCAAATTTTTCGCTTAGTGAAAATCAACCATTAATTTTCCTTAATTTCTTTGCTTAAATCTGTACCTCTTTTTTTGTCTAGTTTAGATATATTTTTTTCGGACTAAACTTTGAAGTAATTTTCGGACTAATAAGACAAAAAAAGCATAAGGCAATGGATGTGAAAGATCTTAGAAAATTTTATATTAACACTGCTTAGAACGTAAAAAGAAAAAAGATACCTATTGCATCAAGAGTTCTGACTTTAAAAACGGTTCCCTTAGCTCGTTTTACGTCGATACATAAAAGAAATTATATCGTCAAAAAATTGTTTTCTTACAAATAGTCCACCTTGTTTGACCAATGGACACGCGACGTCTAATCAACGTTGAAAATACGTTGTTTTGTCGTCGCGATGTCAAAGCGGCGTCTTTTCGACGTTGATTAGATTGACCGTCTTTCAAGTCGCGTAATATTTTTGCATACCATATATTTTCTTTAGGTATTTTGATTTCCATCTCAATGGATTCGAATGGATAATTTTGAACCAATCAAAATTTTGAACGTGATTCCACGATGAATTTTACGAGAAAAATGAATTCCAATGTATAGTATATCCCTATGATATCCCACATTCTCCATTAGCTATGCAAACAAGATATGATCCACGTCAGTAATGTCGAACGAAGCGACCGAGCAACGCCGCTAAAAATCTCAGCATTATTTGGTTTTAGTGAGTTCGGTGAACTATCTCTTGCATACATCATAGATATGCTTACCAAAAGTAAATATCAGCTTATAAAAACCAACCTCGTTCCCCGGGTTTTTTCTTTGTTGACGAAACGTCAATTAAGAAGAAGTCCTGGGAACGAGGTTGTATAAAAACACCAATCATTATTTGTGTTCATAAGAAACAGGTAGAAAAGTATCTCTAATTTGTCCCACGTAGTTTTCCCCTAATCCCTTTTTTCATCTCACAATATGTATTATATGTACACGATGTAAAGTGAGAAATGACGGTGGGATATAGACTGGTGGGGCTAAAATCCAAATTAAACTTATATAGATGAGAGTTGGTAAAAAGATGAATGCTATTCCGAATTCATGTTCCAATGAGAAACCAACAATAAATATATTGAAAACGGGGTTGCTCAAAGTAGAACTTGTTGCAATGCAATAACTACCTTTTTGTGCTGGAACCTCGTTTTCATGTATTTGTGAAAAGGTCTACAAGCCTGAATATAACATCGCCTGTGCTTTTATAGTGTAGTTTATAGTAGTATAGTTATCAGTTTTAATTTTGAAAAGTGGTGCCCAATGCAATGGCGTTGTCATCATACTTTATACGATGATACTGATGCTATTCATAATAATTAATAGCTTATGGACCAAAATCTTGTAACATGTCCGCGATACGCATGCGTATGGAGGTGACTTAAATTCTGACCTAAACGCACGATTTAGATTTCGTATCCGCGCATGCGTATGAAAATTACTTTTTCCTATCCGAGGATACACCTTTTTTATAAGAAACTTTTTAACGAGAACTGGATATTCTTATTTTCTACCAAATTTTGGAATTTAAGTTTATTATGTTATCAAAGTTAAAACTCTATGTTTGTAACTGTACTGTTACAACTGTACCGCAAAAAAACATAAAATCTTGACAAAAGATAAAAAAGTGAAATTGTTCGTTTAACGTATTCTGTTTTTGTGACGACAGCTAAAGAACTGTTTTTGGTCCAAATAAGAGACATATATCTGCTTTAGGGGTTAAAAACTCGAAACAAATATATGGTTGTTTCTTACTTTTTCAAAATTTCAGTTCTTTGTTTTATATTTTTTGACCTAAATTCCTAGTGAAGCAAGCAACTACACAGCTCACATCTGGAACATTACTAAATCTCATTTTAAAACATTCCATTTTACATATTGAGTGAAATATATACCTTATCAGTTAAGTGCCCCTATTCTAATAAGCGCCCCCTCCCCCAGCGCTTAGTCGACTTATGTTTTCGTTGCAAAGGGGGCGCTTTTTAGAATACTAAACAAACCCAGTTGACAAGACTTGTTCAAAGTCAGCTGTAAAGACGCTAAAACAAAGTCGAATAATAAATGCCTTGCCTAAATATTTTATCTACAATCATATGCTCATATTTGGTAAGAAGGGAATTTTGCAACCTCGATTCCAGGGCTTCTTTTCTTTTGACGTCTAAATTTGTGAGATCTCCAGTCTTTATATAAAAAGAGAGAAGAAGCGCTGGGATCGAGGTTGGAAAATTCAAGCAAAAATGTGGAATTAAAAAATGATTAAATTTTAAATTAAATTTTTAAACCTTAAATTTTTACTAGCGAGATGTGTGGAACGGAAATTCGAATTTGTTTCAAGAGCCTTGGTACCAGGTTGTTAAAATCAACAGAATTTGCCGAATTTTCAAAAAGACTTAAGATCCTAAGCCCTAAGTCTCAAGTCTTCTCGCTTAAATCTTTGAGATAAATCTCTTGGAATTTGTCGTGGTTGATTTCCACGATTTTTTTTATTTGTGGTATGTATAAATATTTTACAGGTGATACTTTTTGTAAAAAAGATTTTTGCTTGAGAATTGAAAAAAAGAATAAGGGCGCATGCACCCTATCGGCTATAAAGATCGAATGATCAAATTAAAAAAAACATGCGTGAAGAGCAATAACTAATACGAAATCGTAAGTGAAATAATTTTTACAGTTCTGTGTAAATATTCCACAATCAATTGTTCTCAATCTCGTTCCCAGGGCTTCTTTCCGCTTTTTGACGGCAGACAGACGTCAAAAAGCGGAAAGAAGCCCTGAGAACGAGGTTGAATTGTTCTATGTTTATGACCATGAACTCTTGATTTGATATTTTCAAGGCACCTCGAGACCGTTATCTCTTTTGTTTATAGCGTCTAAATATATTCTTCAAAAAATCATTTTGCATGTAAAAGGGTTGAAAAAGAGCTCTTCCGTGTTTCGAAAAGGCAAGAAGCCCTGGGAACGAGGTTGCCCATTGTATATCATTATTTATATTATTTTACTCATTGCGGATTATTATTATTGCATTTTACGTCACGTGATTAACACGTGATGAACTTTGTTTACAGGCGCGGTTTCCCACCTTTTTATTCGGATTAATATTTACACTCATTCTATGCAGTCTCCTTGTTTTTACGGCGCCACACTCATACCCAGTGGGCATAAAACTTGTTTGTGACGTCGCTTTGTAATGGCTTCATTTCGAAATCGCGCGAACAGATTTTACATTAATTCCTGTAGGACAAAAAAAATGCTTTTTTAAAATGAATCGTTTTTCTCTTCTATAAATCTATAAACATTTTTAAAATATACAACATAAATACGATAACATAAAAACATTACATTAACTAATTTCGTAAAAAAATATTCTACAAATCCCAACCCCCGTCCCATCAGCATATTACTAATCCAGGGCTCGAAATAACAGCCGGTCATCTCTGTGGAGGAGAGATTTTTCAGAATATTTTCAGCCAACTTCTGAAAATCTCTCCTCCACAGTGATGACCGGCTGTTATTTCGAGCCCTGCTAATCTTTTCTACAAGACCTCAACCGTTAGATTACAGTGGGTCGCTAACAGTTTTCGAAAATTAACTAGCAAATTGAACCTACAAACTAAACTGAATCTACCCTGAATATTTACCCAGTAGGCAAAACTTTATTCAAAGTCCCCCGCAGTCATAACTGTAAATTGAAAATAATAATAAATAATAATAAAAAAAAACATCCCCTGAGGTAAGTTTTCCCCGAGTACAACAACTTGTTCAAAGTCCGCACAAAAGACACGACGTTGTTCTAGCGTCTTTCTGCTGACTTTGAACAAGGCTTTGCCCACTGGAATGGAACATCAAATAAATTTCCCTGAGTATTCCAGTGGTCGGAATAATAAATAATCACTGTGAAGGAGGGATTTTCGAGCATAGCTTCAAAGCATTGTAGCCTGAAGCTATGGTAGTAATGGTCAAAAAGCACTCCTCCTCAGCAATTATTGCCTCTTATTTTGGCCACTAAGTATTCCAAGTTTTCCCTAATGAGTTTTGCCATGTTTTCTAGGTTCTGAGGAAAGCCTATGAACTTTTTACGCAGGGCTCGAAATAACAGCCGGTCGTCACTGTGGAGGAGAGATTTTTCAGAATATTTTCAGCCAACTTGATTCCAACTCTCTGCGCTGTAAACATTGATTTGAAGATGATCCAGTGATTGGACTAACAGCAAATAATTAATGTAAAGGAGTGGCGTTTTAGCATAGCTTCAGGCAACATAGCCTGAAACTATAGTAAAAAATACCTCCTCCCCAATGATTATTTTAAGCCCAGTAAGCCCAGTAAGCCCAGTAAGACGTTGTTCAAGCGTCTTTACTGCGGACTTTGAAGAAGTTATTGCCCTTTGGCACTGATCATTATTTGAAAGAATTAAGATGATGAATTGATTAAAGAATCCGAATCTTCTTTTGCGTCGTTTTCGTCAATTTGAATGACCTGATCGTTAGAATCCCCAACATCATCATTTAACGTATCTGCAATATTAATATCTATATGCAGTTCGTCATTATTAAGCAAACATTGTGAGACATCTTCTTCCTTTAAAAGACTATTCATTTGAATGGAATCATAAGTAGGTATTGACTCAGCATCGTCCCTTGTTGAAACCTCAAACTTGGGCATCATCAATAAACCAGCTTTCATAAAAGATCTTTTAACAATGTTATTAGCAAAGTTTGAAATAGTAACGGTAACACCTTCACTTTTCAAATCTGCTATTATGTTTTTGAGACCGGTCACAACACCGTAATCAACATTTTGTATAGCATGCAAATCAATTGAAATTTCACTCAAATTTGAATTTCTTTTAATTAATTTTAACAGCTGAGCTTTAAAGGTTTCTACTGCTGGATAAGATAAATTCCCTTTAAATGTTATCATAGCTGATGTACCATCTTTAATATCTATGTCGTGCGTTGGGTTAATTTCACGCGAAACCATAATAAGAAGGGCGACACCCGCCCCTGCTAATACGCCCATCTCTAGTTTATAAAAAGTGCCGAAAAATGTTATTACGTAGGGTAACAGGTCGATCTTCTTGATTTTCCATATTTGACGTGGTACTTGAGTATCAACCATAGTTACAACAGCCATTATGATCATTGCTGATAAGGCTGTTTTCGGAATATAGTAGAAGACTGGTGTTAGAAAACTAACAGCCAGAAATACGATGGTGCAAGATATGACACCTAAACAGAAAATAAACCGTTTATAGAAAGATGTGTCACCAATAGAAAATTCCTAGGAAATTATGAATCCCAGAGCACGAAATTGACAAAATTTCTGAATGATTTTTTTTATAATAAAAAATGTAAATAAAGATTACTTTGTGATCATTTCAAAAGTAACATTTACAGAGAAGAGTACTAGTCAATGATCTTGCAATGGATTGGTTTCTTCGTCTCAAAGAAACCAATCCATTGCAAGCTCGTTGACAAAACACCCTCCTGGGCAATTTCATTTTTGTTGATTTTGCTCAAGATTTAGTTTCATTCAAATCCTATTGAAAAAAATTTCCAAATGGTTCCCAGTGCACATGAACTTGCTTAAAGTCAGCAGTAAAGACGTTAGAATATCAAAATGTTTGCTTACCTGAAAATGGTGTTCTAGTACCACTCATGGAATTGACAGCAGAGCGAGAAAAACTACCAGTGATTGGGAATCCACCAAAAAATGAACCAATCACATTTGCAACACCCAGGGCTAACAACTCTTGAGTAGAATCAATTTCATATTTGTACATTTTACCAAACGCTGTAGCAATTGATATACATTGTATGAATTGAATGAGAGGTAGTACAATCAACGCTGCTCCAAAACCATCGAGAAAATCGCCCACGGTTAACGTTTGATTGGTTAATTCTAATGTTACTGATTGTAAAGGGACCTATAACAACAAATCAATCAGTAGTGATGAAATCAGGAGAAAATATTAACTGTGGTGGAGGGATTTTTGAGCAATAGAGAATGAAGCTATCTGCTTTAAATCTACCGATACAGTTGTTTTTGAGACGGAATTTTGAGATAACATCAATGTTCGCACGTACTTCTTTTCGCGGGTTCTAAAAATGTACATTTTGCGGACATTAATATTCGCGGTTGAGGTCAAAATAGACTTTTCTGAGACGCTTATATATCAATAAAATAAAATAAATTTTTAGTATTAAATTGCCTTATTAGGATAAATATTCGCGCAAATAAATTTTTGCACAAAACTATCAAAATGTGCAAAAATTTATTCAGATATTGCGCACATTAGTCTAGCGTTAGACTCTCAGTAAGTAACCCAGTGAAGAGAGAACGAATCGAGAATAACCCAAGAATTGAGTTCCGTTCTCTAAATTCCGATTTTGCCCAATTCCTGTTTTATCTTCCGATTTATTTTGATTAGCCTACTTAGACCGACTATTCTCTAGTCTACGCATTAGTGTGTTGCGCGAAAATTGATCTATGTAGCTAGAAAAATGGCTTTTTGTTGCTTTTTATGTTCAAAATCAGAGGAAGAAAGATTATTTTCGCGAATTTGACTGAAAAACACGAAATCTGCGAAAATTAATGCTAGCGACGTTAAGGTGCTGGCAAATCAAAAAGTCACCCGCAGAAGGTATTCAGTGGGCACACGACGTCGTAACAATATCGTAACAACGTTGTAACAACGTCAAAACGACGTGTACCGGCAGATATCCTTTCACGGTTACTAACCTGTACTTTAGGTAGACCAGTTGGAAGCTTTCCTGCCAAATGGAACGAATTAGTGTATCCATACTTATGAAATGCATAAGCCACAACCGTTCCAATAACACATACCAGAGCGCTTCGTGCAACACACAAGAAATTCAAAACTTTTAAGCTGATCTTCTTCGTCATGCTACATTTATCATCAACTGGTCTTTTGAGCACAGTTCTTGACATAACCATAAAGAAAGCTAAGAAGGCAATACAAAACATTCCCAGTGTAACGTCCCATGGATTTGTGTCCTTTATGAGTTTGAACAGGTCAATGATTTTATTCACAAAATTCGACGATGTGCTATTATATCCGAATAATGTTTTCAATTGAGTTGTAGCAATAACAATGGCAGCAGCCGATACAAAACCACTAATCACGTGACCCGGCATAAATTTCGTTACAAATCCTAATTTCAAGACGGACATTGCTATGAGAATAAGTCCAACGAAAAATGCTAGAGCAGATGCACCAGACGGATTATGTGTTGAGTTGAAACGGTAGGTAAATAATGCCATTGTTACTGTCGGTCCCATACTGACATCTTTTGATGTCCCAAGTAAGCAGTATATTATACCAGGTGTAAGAGCAGCGTACAAACCGTACTGAGGTGGTAGACCTGCTAATGTGGCGAACGCAATGGCTTGTGGGATTATCATGATACCAACTGTCATACCAGCTATGACGTCACCGCGTAATTTTTCCAAGTTGTATTCAGGTAACCATGATGTAATCGGTAATACGCGATTGATAAATTTTTTAAAGTCGAAACTTTTCATGTTGGATTTTATCTTTTCCATTGTAGCGGATATCTGAAAGCAAACCATCGGAATTAATTTTTTTGAGAATATTTTGCGTTGACAAAAACAAGTATCTCTCTTCATTCAAGGATGTTCTTACTACGCTGAATAACAGTAACTAAATTTACTCAAAGTTCAAACAGTTCAAATAAATTTTTCTTTGAGTTTATTTTACTAATTACTCACATGACATGAAGGAGATCTTAATTAATTCTTAAATAAATCTTAATTAGGATTTACTAGAAGTAATTAAACTGTCTTGTCTGGAATTAAAATGTCGCAAATGTTGCTTTCTACGAGTCTTCTCACATGACATGAAGGAGGTCTTAATTAATTCTTAAATAAAATCTTAATTAGGATGAAATCTCAAACTGATTTGTTTGGAATTAAAATTCCGCAAATTTTGCTTTATAAAAACTTCCCACATGACGACATGAAAGAGGTCTTAATTAATTCTTAATTAAATCTTAATTAGGATGAGATCTCAGTGAAAACTAAAAGTAATTAAACTGATTTGTTTGGGATTAAAATGTCGCAATTTTTGCTTTAGCGGAAAATTCCACGCGGAATCCAAAAGAAGATATTCCATTGGTGTAGAAATTGTCGTGTGATGTCAATTTCTACCAATGGAATATCTTCTTTTGGATTCGAATTTTCCGCTAATGGAAATCCACCTTTAAAGTCTTCTAATGTGAGAAGACGTTGTTCTAGTGTCTTTACTGCGGACTTTGAACAAGTTTCTGCTCACTTGGGTACTGGTCAATAGTTAGAGATGTGTGTGTGATTTTTACCGAATTCAATTATAAGCTCAAAGTTAGAGACCTCCCACGTGCGGGTTATTTAAAACTCAAACAAGAGAAGTGACGTACTCATTGGGCACACGATGTCGGATCAACGTCAAAATGATGTCGCGACGTCATTTTAAGGTAGATCCGACGTCGCGTGCTTGCATGAGAAGTATACGCGCGTATATAAAACTCAAAAATGACAAGTATCAAATTATTTCAAAATAACCTTGAATGGAAAGTGCAGACAATACTATCCTAGTAGGCAAAAACTTGTTCAAAGTCTGCAGAAAAGACGCTAGAACGGCGTTATCAAAGTTCTTCTAGCGTCTTTACTGTTGACTTTGAACAAATTTTTGGTCACTAGGATGTTCCAATCAATTGCAATCTGGTTGACGTATCGTAAACTACCGACTACAACGTTGTTCTAGCGCCTTTACTGCTGATTTTGGAACAAGCTTTTGCCCATCTGGTATACCCGCCTCCCCCGTGCCTTCCCCGTGCATATAGGCCTACTACACTCTCAGATCATTCCAAGTAAAAGTCCCTCCGTCGAAACAACGACGCAACGTCGTTTCGACGTTGATCCGACGTCGTGTGCCTGCAAAGTCGAAGATAACAATATCAAACACTCCACGTCATAGATACGTCGTTCTCCACTTGGTTCAGGCTACAAACCTTACATCAGACACTAGCAAATATTCTACCTTAGCTGCATTTTCTGAAGAGTAGCCACACTTCCCCATGATGTTAACCACTTGTAAGGGAGAAAGTTAATAAAAGAGTTCGTCCGTGGAAACGATTTATATACGTTCTTATTTTACCAACATTTTCACACCTTATTGTTAAAGTTCAATAGTCTAACTGATGACAGCAGATATTATGGATACCCAACCGGCAAAAACCTGTTCAAAGTCAGCAAAATAAAATTAGAACAACGTTCAAAAACGTTGTTCTAACGTTATTTTGCTGACTTTGAACAGGTTTTTGCCGGCCTAATAATAAACAGAAATTACAGAACTCGTGTAACCATTGTGAAGGAGAATTATACAATAATATTTTAACGCACTGTCTGACATTATTTGTAGCAGTGCGTATTCGATTTAAATAAACTCTCTGACGTCATAATCGATGACTTCTTATATAATTGTACCAGCATTTTTGCAACCTCGTTTCCAGGGATTCTTGCCTTTTCGAACACTCCGCATTTTAAAAAGGCATGAAACCCTAGGAACGACATTTTTTTCTGTTTCATGAGAATTCACCTCTCATACTTAGAATTCTTCCGTATTTGGCTTGTAATTAACTGCTTTGTATTGATACTAAACATGTCAATTAAGTGACGAGCTTTTGCGTGCCCGCGGTCATGTCTTAACAACGTCAAAAATCCGTTGTTTTGACGCCTAATTGTAAAAATGACGTTCATTATACGTACGTGCCAAATGCCTAGATAACTTGCACACGACGTTGAATCAACGTCGAAAGATCAAAACGACGTCGCGCCGTCGTTTTTAAGGTTTTTTTTATCGCTGATTCAGCATCGTGTACTGGCAGGGTTTACTACAGGCACCAATGGTCATACGACGTTTAAACAATGATTATTTACTTTTACTTCGACAACTGTCTGGTACACCTTCACAGTGGGCAAAAACCCGTTCAAAGTTCACAGCAAAGACGGCTATTATTCTACTGTTGTTTGTAAGTGATACCGGTGTGTTAAATAAGCGGTTAAAAGATATGCGACGGGTATTAAGATAGTGAGTAAAAAAGTGTTCTAAGTCGACAGTAAAGACGCTAGTACAACGTCGTTCGACGTCGTTTAAGTTTTTGCCCACTGAGAACCTAATCATCACCTTGTAACGGATTGTTTTCTGAGAAATTTAACACGCCGGATTAACGTTGAAGCAATGCTGTGACGTCGCTTTGACTTTAATCCGACATTGTGTGCTGCAGGGAGTTGTTATCCTTGCTGACAACCAACGTGGAAAAAGACGTCATTTTGAGGTTTCAACGAAGCTTTGGCACCTCAACGAGGTTATGACGTCTCTAACATGAAATTGTGATTGAGACAACAATGACCCAGCCGGCAAAAACCTGTTCAAAGTCAGAAAAATAACGTTAGAACAACGTTCTTTGAACAGGTTTTTGTAGGCTGGGAATGTTTGATGTATCTAAACTTGAATTACAAAAACAGCCGAGCAATAAATTAAAAGATATTTCCAATAGGCAAAAACTTGTTCACAGTCCGCAGAAAAGACGCTAGAACAATGGTTCAACGTTGTTCTCAAATCTTTACTACAGACTTTGAACAAGTTTTTGCTCACTGGGTTGGTGTTGTCAGTCTAGTTAATTTATATTGAAATGACCTGTTGACCTAATGATGTACTAAAATGATATACTTAGCACTAATAACAGTGACCAACGTCAAAGTGACGTGTTTTTGACGTTGGTAACTCGTCGCATAGGAGAAAAGTAAAAAAAAACATTTCTCCGATGACTCACCATTGTCACGTTGTTTGGTCTCACAAGAATATCTTACATAATTTACCTGTGATTGCTTTTTCCGTTCTAAAAAAATCCGGATATGAACAGTGTTTCGTGAGGTGGTAATAGCTGAGGTTAAATTGTTAGCATGTTTGGATAAAGATAGGTATAAGAGAGGTATAACCAAACAGGAAGGTCACATATTTTTATCCAGGAGCCACACAAAAAAAAATATTTACGTACATTTCTTAAAGATAATATTAGAAAATTATCAGGCAACATAATTCTGAGAATAGTATCCAAGCCTCAAACTGTCGGACAACAAATGTGGAGGAACACAATACTCAAATAACACTCCTCCACAGGTGATGTCCGGCAGTAATATTCAGGCTTGTTCGTAGATACTCAAGCCTCAAAAAAACTGTCGTACATCGTCTGTGAAAGAGTGTTTTCTGAGCAGTTTAACAGTTATATTCAACCTTCGTAATAACTGCAGCTAATTAATGTGGAGCAAGCCAGGGTATTACTCCCGGACATCATCTGTGGAAGAGTGCTTTTTGAGAATTCGAAAACACGCCTTCACAGGTGATATACGGGAGTTATATATTCCGGCTTGTGTAGGAGCAAATATTTATACTGTTTTAGACTACATAGCCTGGAAACTATATCACATTACTAAAGTGCTTATCTCTTTTACTTGGAATTCTGAATATTTGTGAGTTAATTTATTTTTAATCCAGTTAGGATATGTTATGTATACACCCTCCCTTTTTATTCTATAAATAAAATGTCTTTAATAAGCTAACATAACCCGGGGTTGAAGATTATTAGTGAAATCTACAGAGGGGTCAGTTTATCAATAAACTTGAACATTTCATTGAGTTTTCGTTCATGGAGATCGTTGACGTACCAGCCGGCAAAAACCTGTTCAAAAGTAAGCAAGATGACATTAGAACAACGTTCTGTTGCTGACTTTGAACAGGTTTTTGCCGACTGACTTCACTACTGTTTTTTTAATAGTAGTATTTAGTATAGTATATTCATTCAAACCATCACACATGTGCAGTGGTGGAAATAAGAGTAAATAATCACTTCGGTGGAGTGATTTTTGAGCATAGCTTAAGACTACATAGCAATATTCAATATACAATATTCAATCAAAAATGAATCTGTACAGAAGTGCGTTAGGTCAACGAACTTGTAATGGATTGGTTTCTTCGGTACGAGAAACGAATCCATTGCAAGACCGCTGACTCAGTACTCTTCTTTGTAGATTTTACTTTTTAGACTGTCCCTTAGCGGTTAATATCAACTAAATAATACTTAAAAGCTTCGGGACGAAGAAATCAATCAATTTGCAAGATCATTGATTCAGCACTCTTCACCTGGTAATGAATTTTGGAGATGGTCTGAACTAATCAGGTTAAACAATTTTACAAGAAAAAAAGTACTTATATTAGCGTCATAGATACATAGAAATTAGAGCAAAATAACCACTGCAGAGGAGTGTTTTTTGAACGTAGCTTCAAGCTACAAAGCCTATAGCCATGCTTAAAAAAACCCTCCTCCACAATGATGATTTACTCTTATTTTAATCACCGTAAAATAACTCTCATGAGACAGTAAAAAATATATATGAACAACTTCTTCTCCTAGAGAAAACTGAAAGATTTAAAAGCCATCATTTGATAAGAAATTCATAAATACGCTCCAACAATTAATAATTCATTTACATTCACGACGCTCTCACACGAAAATGAAATATTCATGATTCTCTCACATGAAAATGAGAACAAACAAACAAAATATTTTAAATAATAAATTTCACTCAAACATTAAAATGTACTGCCCATTTTGTTTTGAGGGAAAGACTTAATTTTTTTTCTTCCTATATTGACCCCAATGTTGTTTTAACTTGCCATTTTTCATTCAGTAACTCTTCGGTAAATCAACTCAAGAAAGACATAAATCAATAGGCAAGAAGCCCTGGGAACGACAAGGTCGCTACTAAGAGGGTGGAAGAAACTATATTATCTGCCAAAGACACTTCTCCGTTGTAGTATAATAGCACTCTAGCAGTAAGGGACTGCCTAAAAATTAAAATTTACGGGGAAGAGTACTGACTTAACGATCTTGCAATGGATTGGTCTCTTCGGTACAAAGAAACCAATCCAGTGCAAGTTTGTTGACCAAAAAGTTCTACCAAAAAGTTGATTTTGAAACGGAATTTCGAGGTGGTCTTTACCCAATGCAGTTCAAATAAGAGTAAATAAACATTGTGGAGGAAGGATTTTTGATTACAACTTCAGGTTTTGTAGCCTGAAGCTATGCCCAAAAAGCATTCCTCCACAGTGATTATTTGCTCTTATTTCAACCACTGCATATCTGATTGTAAACAGAATGGATACAAAGTGTTTTTTCAAATAATGACCAATATCTAGATTCTAAATGACAGGCTCACATAATTTATAACAAAGTGTTGAAGAGCAATATAGAAGGAAAAATGCCTATTTATGATAAGGGACCTCCTTGTTTTTTCACAGCAGAAAGAATATTTAAAATAGCGATCAGTGCTATAAAGAAGGTAGATATTCGCTCTGAAGAAGTGTTTTTTTGCTCAAAACGATTATCCAACTACTTTTA
The DNA here is from genome assembly GCA_032360805.1 of Neoturris breviconis. NCBI lineage: Eukaryota > Metazoa > Cnidaria > Hydrozoa > Anthoathecata > Pandeidae > Neoturris > Neoturris breviconis. Next base: position 3,929 of record JAULBZ010001395.1, on the reverse strand, counting down.
GTATCTTCTCTGCCAGCACACGACGTCGTAACGTCTTTTGACATTATTACGTTATTACGTCATGTGCCCACAGGGTTAATGAATCTTGTGAAAAACATTCTCTCATTTCACCAATACTGTAAATCAAACTTCAGTAATAAAAGGTCATTCTATGCATTCTATACCTATAACATAACATCGGATCAACGTTTGAAACAACGTCACGACGTAATTTGATCCGAGGTCGTGTATTGAAAGAATAGGCAACTGAGTAGAATGAATGAATGGACGGGTGTATATTAGACAGCACGGATGAATGGGTTGGGGTAAGCGAGGTGAATGAATGGATTTTGGCCAAAGTGAGTAAGTAAGGTAAAAGAAGAGGTATACATTTGGAAAGCCAGGTGAGAATAGAAAATAGGATCAAAGAGTATTTCTTTTTGGTATGCTAGTTCAGAGAAGAGTGAAATAGGAAAAGATGTGGAAAAAGGAGTTATTTTCGGACAAGCCATTTTAGGAAATTTTTGAGCGAATAGAACAGCACATTTAAACACCCTAAAACATTAGCACTATATGTTGATATGCAACCAAAATAAACTAAGTGTTTATCTATCATAATAGAAGCCCTATTAGGCTTAGGTAGTTTGAATGTTTGTATCCAGGCTAGATAATAGACTGAAAACTGTGTTCCCAATGGACATGTGACGTTTTTTTAAACATAATAGCTGAGTAAAGTGAACGAATAGGTATACTTTGCAAATGTGCGCTCGTTACAAATTGTATTTTTTTTTTATTTGTTCCTGTATGACAGTTAGATAAATATTTACAAAAAAAAACTTTCTCACATAACATTTATTTGTGTTAAACATATAAACAAGTGATTAAAACAGATCACGTTGCAGCCGGAAAAAATGTACAAAGTCAGGAAAATAACGTTTGAAGTGACATATTTTGATGGATCAATTATAATACAAGCCTCAAAATAACTGTCTTTGATCACTTGTGGAAGAGCGTTTTTTGAGTATAGTTTTCAGCTCCAAAGCTAAAAGCAGTACTAAAAAACACTCCTTCACAGGTGATATTCGACCGTTATTTTGAAGCTTGTAGAATAATTGTAATATCTTTAGTTCCCCCAAGATATACCCTGCCAATTGGTGACATCTATGCCGACAAGACGTCATTTTGACGCGTCATTTGACGTTAATTAGACGTTGCATGCCCAGTGGCATGAATTAAAACGATAACTCTCTGCAAAAATTAAAACGGAGCTGTGAAGTAGACAATGGTTAATAACTAGACAGTCAAAGAATGAACACGAATTGTCAGACGATTTAGCAGCGGTTGAAATAAGAGTAAATGATCACCATGAAGGAGAGATTTTCTCTTATTTCAATTACTGGCTTTGCCTGGAAATAGATTAGAAACCATTCATTTGGCTACAACACTGACGACGGTTTCGAGCTAGACTAAATGGTGAGAATTACCCTGCCGGCAAAAACCTGTTCAAAGTCAGCAGAATAACGTTAGAACAACGTTCAAAGAACGTTGTTCTAACGTTATTTTGCTGACTTTGAACAGGTGTTTGCCAACCGGGTAGGCAAAGGTTAGAAAATGAAATATGATAGTAAGAGAATATAATATTATGGTTGAGGTTATATACAGGCCTCCGAATTTACGACGGCATTCCCCTGTGGAGGAGAATCTTTGGAGGCTAATTTGCAGCCAGTCCACAAAGATGCACCTCCATTGAGGTCTGTATAACCCACCTACCGCCTAGGCGTTTATTCAATTTATTTATATCTAAAAAAAATGAAAAGGTGTGCTGTATAAACCGAAAAATAATGTTGTTTCAATGTTGATCGCGTGGTGTGGCTCATGGGTATTGTTTAGGCAAATAAAAGGCCGAAAGCAAACTATGGTAAAGGGTGTTAAGTCAACGAGCTGGCAATTGACTGGTCTTTTCGATATAAAAAACCAATGAATTGCAAGATCATAGACTCAGCACTCTTCCCTGTAAATGATAATAAAGAACAAGAAGAGGAACACTTTTATCTCCTCCACGGATACTAACTCCACTGGTCGAATAAGAATAAATAATCAGCGTGGAGGAAAGATTTATTACCTTTCGTGTATCAATCATATCTCCAGTTGAATGAAAACAGCTCATCGTTTTTGCAAAAGTCAGTATCAATTCTAGAGAGTATCCTTTACGCACACGAGCATATATATTATATGGTTGTTATGATAATGAAAAAACCTCTATTTATACTTTATTTTTGTTGATGAACAAAAATCGTGCAAAAAGGTACAAGATGCGGTTATTCTTTCACACGCCCCACAAACGTTATATTCACACACTAGTATGTATATTTAGTAAACAAACAGAATGACAAATAGAGTACACAAAAATACATCATCAACACCTGTTATAATATTAACCATATTGTTAAGAAAAACAACAAACAAATATTGATACGATCAATGACTTGCCATCATTCCTATTCTTGGCTTCGTTATTATATGATTAAGGTAAATACGTGGTAATGTAATAAAAAATTGCCAAAGATACACAGGTTTAGCCAGGTAAATTTGATTATAGTACTGCCAAAACTTGTAAAGTCCGCGGTATAGACGCTAGAACAATGTTAAAATGTTTTGCCCACTAGAGCACTGATTAGAATACATATCTTGAATCAGCTATTTTTAATTTTGGAGAATATTTTCGCGGTTTCGTGGTTGAAAGGTTCTTTCCGCGAAATTAAATCTCTACGAAAGTTATACTTTTCGTCTCCAACCATGAAAATAAATCTCACCATGAAATTGTATAGGAGTTCAACTGCGACAATAAATCCATGCGAAAAAGAAAAATTCCGCGGCATATATGGCAGCAACCGCACAGATTTCTCCCTGCGAAGATTTCTCTCGACAAAGTATTTCAAAGGAGAAGAAGTTATTTGCATGAATTAAATCTGCAAGCCTCAAAGAACGGCTGGACATCACCAGTGGAAGAGTGTTTTTGAGTACAGTTTCAAGCTGAAAACTGCTCACAAAACACTCCTTCACAGATGATATGCGACAGTAATATTGACAGTAATATTGAGTCTGTATATGTGAAGAAGAGTCTTGTGTCGACGAGACAGCAACACAGTGTGAACTTCAAGGGCTCGAAATAACAGCCGGTCATCACTATGAAGGAGAGATTTTTCAGAATGTTTTCAGCCAAGTAACGAATGTAATTTCACTTTCTCACTTTATCTTTTGCTTGTAACAAGATCTCTGTCCCCCCTGGAAAAACTTTGAATCGATGAAAATCGCTGTGCACATTTACTAAGTTAATCTTTCAAGTTTGTGTTTGGTTTTTAGTTTAGAGTGTGCGTGTAAAAGTAAAATGGTAGCCTTCTTTCACTAATCACATGGGTCAAAATGGTAGTGGGCTAGCCAATTATACATTTCTATGAGTATGTACATGGTGTTTTATCCAAAAGAAGGAAAAGAAATACTGATGTCCGATAGAATATGATCGCTTAGAGTAAGGACCAAAGAAGCTTGGTGTAACTACTCATAAAAGCGCCGAAAATTAAAAACAGACGACAGACAGAAGTCCATTTTAATAAATCACATCGAGGTGTGATTTAACAAAGAAAAAATTAATCCCGTGACCTAATTATGTCGTTAATACTGTAAGATGTGTAAAAAATTAATTTATAGGTGAATTTTAATATATACCCAGCCGGCAAAAACCTGTTCAAAGTCAGAAAAATAACTGACTGGGAATTAGACTTGTTCTTAGGTTCCAGAAAAAAAGGTACATCTGGAGATTTGACCTGTTCTTTCACTATTGATCAACTCCTGGCTGGGAAAATTATGAACCTATTATGAGTGGTTTATAAACATTGAAAATTGAAAAATTATAAACATTGAACAGTTTGAGTGTTGTGATTTATTTTGGA
>JAULBZ010001394.1:0-22451 GCA_032360805.1 Neoturris breviconis | reverse complement strand
TTGTAATAATATTAGCGAAAAGATCACGAGCTATCTGCAGCACTAATGAGCCAAAAAGGATCATTCTTAATTTTCTCACGTTTAAGTTGGGATATGAAAAAACTAAAATATATGTCAGATAGGTTTTTCAAAGTCTAGAAAAAGTTTTTTTGAAGATTTTATGAAAATAACCAGGGAACCAACCTTAACTTAACAACAGTTTGTCCAAAAAGTTTTTGCTCTGTTGTTAGTTATCCATTTTTCTTTTTAGCGCACAAGTTCCGTTGTTTGTTCAACTAATTTGTTGCTAAAATTAAATCTCTTAACCTGGTTTCTATTTGTTAAATAAAGATATGCATAGAGAAGTAACTTATTATTATAAATTAATTTGCCATCTGGCAAATACTTGTTCAAAGTCATTAAAATAATGTTAGAACAATGTTCACTGGCCATTGTTCTAGCATTATTTTGCTGACTTTGAATCAGTTTTTGCCCACTGGAAAATTCAGTTCTGCCTTTAAGCTCATTCGTTGTGTTACATGTTTTATAGCGTATGCGTTGGAATCATTTTTATCAACAATGATAGCATAACTACGGTGAACATGCAAACAAATGTTCATAGTTTTTTGTGGAAAAAATATGATGACAACCTTAACTCAAAAACCCTTTAATCTTTGCTTTATTCAAAGAAACGTTAGGTATGGTAGCTGAAAGGTTGAAACAAAAGAGTGTTAAAAAACAATACATTATTTGACTTTCTGAGTGCTGGGTTGCTGCAAGTAAAACATTAATAGAAAGCTAATTAAATTTTATTTTCTCCTATGGTGGGACTCGAACTCTAGCCGATAATAATATAAATTTAAAACATTCCCGTTTGTGCACCACAAACAAAATTATAATAGCGCATACGTAAACAACTTTTTTAATAACTAGTTTTCTAGTTTTGGTGTTTGGGGTTCACCATATACCAGCGTGGCTCGGGTTGCTAACCTGATTGGAATCGTCCCCCCACTTTCAGTGATTTTCTTGTCGGGCCTTGCTGACAGAGTTTGCTCAATCAAGGCAATCGATGGGTAATCAAGGCAATCAATTGAATGGCTCTAGGCGAGCTGTTTTCTATCGGTTGCCTAACAGCTCCAAGGCGATCCTGTTACCGATTGCCTGACATTTCTAGAATGACAAGCCTGAAAAGCCTAAATCTATGCTCAAAAACCCTCCTACACAGTGATTATTTACAATTATTTCAACTATTGTATAGAGTTTTCAATGAGAAGAGCAAAGAATCATTTCTTGAAAACAAACAAATCAGCTGCAAGAGTGCTCAAATACCACCCTTCTCCTAGACTTCAAGTCTTAACATAACATTTTCAGCTGTGTGAGAAATATATTTGCACTCAGTATATTATAGCTACTACATTTAGGGAAAATCTAAAACACCTATCCATAGGTGGTATCTGACAGTTATTTTGAGGCTTTGACCTTGATGTACAATTTGAGTATTGACAAACTTTAAATAATACCTTTATTTGAGCAAGATTTATGTTTACAACTTGTGCAAATTTACTGCGTAATAAAATGGTTGCATTCTGAAGGATTTCGCAGCCATGTGAAATAAATGATACTAGTTCCTATAATATAAAATTAAAAAAGATTCAACAGCGAGAACACAGGTCCTCTGAATTCTCGTCGGCATTCCCCTGTGGAGGAGAATTCAGAGGCCTGAAACAGGTAACTATTAGATAATATTTGTGTTTGTGTGTTTTTCAATTCATGACAGAAAGAAAATTAAACTGTTATATTTCAACCTTTTGAAACTCTACAGTGTTCAAAATAAGAGGCAATAATCATTATGGAAGAAGAAATCTCAAATATTCACTCCTTAGCAGTATTTGTTTACATTTCAAATACTGCTGTATACCTTTGAATCCATGCTTTGATTAGGTTTTCTGTATGTATGGCATTGTGATATGATGTCATCTAAAATTCTGTTAGCATCAGCATAAATCTTCTCATATGATGGTGTTGGCAGACGACAGAAACGGTCGAGTGCTGCTGATTGACTGGAAGAAGCCATTTTAAACTAACTCTAGAATATATGTTTAGCATAAAAGTAATAATGCGGAAGATTTTTTTGCAGAAATTATTTTTGCAATTTTCGCAAAAAATAAATTCCCCACAAATTCTCTGCAAATGATTCGATTGCAAAAATAAATTCTGCAAAATTCCCTAAATCAAAAGGTACGGTATTGAAAGTAGCCTACCAAACCAAGTAAAAGTTAGCACATATGTAAATATGATTTGCATACACACATGTCAGTGTTTGAGATATGTCTTTATTAAGATGGTAAAGTTTCAGTTCAAATAAACAATTGGAACACCTTTATCAAGAAATAATTACATTAAATCACTGTGAAGGATAGCAGTGAAATTTCATATCATAGCCTGAAGAAATGCTCAAAAGTCACTCCTCCAAAGTGGATATAAATCGGATACACACATTATACTCCATAGCATAATACACTAAATAATATAATTTAGTTTTCTAAGATATGTTATTATGCTGTTGTGTTATGTGGGACCATTAAAGATAAGTATATTAAACATAACAATTACAGTAACATAACATAACAATTAGCAGTAATCTTTTAAAAGGCGGTTCTCATCATCTGTTAAAATAAAGATAACGAGACAATGAAACAATATAATAGAAAAATATTTTTCCTTTGAATGAATACCATTATTTTATTAAAAAATCTTTCTCTGTTGAATTGTGTATTGTCATTATATTTCTAATTTGAATTGAGAGTAAAATGTTATACAAATTTATACTCATGATAGTAATTAAATGTTTATGGCCCTAAAGTGAAAAATGACCTTAATTCTTGAAATGTTAAAAATTATTTTTTATATTTTTTATTATTTCAAAAAGTTGAGGAGAGAGCTTTTCCAAAATGCAACAAAATGTCTGCCAAAAAAGGTTCATGGTCAAAGTCATACAGAAAATTAAAATGTCAAAAAAAATTCCAAGTCTCCACTTCTCCCTTATCATTTTAGCATGTTATTTAGGTGAGTGTGGTCAAAACCTCATATAATTCAAATTCTCAAATTTTGAAAAATCCCTTTTTCGCCAATACTCGGTCCCGAGTTGACGAAATTGAAAAAACTATTTCCCCAGCAGTCTCGTAATATTGCCTAGAATGCCATAACCAAATTTCAGGACGGAACCTCGCTTTTTTGGTCCATTAGCCTGAAAACTCAATTTGGAACCTTTTTGTCCAAAATATTAAAATATTTTAAAGTAAAGGGGTGGTTGTCACCATCTGTTATTAAAATTAAAAAGAAATAAAGAAAAAAAGAATAATGAACCCCACAAAACTGAAAGCAAAAATGTAAACATTCGAAAACCGTAAAAGAGCGTTCAGAGTCAGAGCAAGTTCTTTAGTTTTGTAAAATGTAAATATAAAACAAGCTGTAGTTACTGTAAAGCTACTTCAGTTGAAATATGTCAAACTTAGAATTAGATAGTTTGTTTCATTAAAAGGCAAAAGAAAAAAGGTATGCATACCCTACTCTGATACTGTACCATTGTATTGACTATAATCATGTGTTTACCTGTACTTTGGAGTGCCTTAGCAATATATTTTCTCTTACTTGTGACTTCTTTAGGTGCGTTTTTATATAAGGCAGATTTAACATTCCAAAGTATTAGTTAACAAACAGATGAAGATTTTTTAATAAGAGAATAAATTGTTTTAATGAATATGTAATCTTCTATTTCATTATTCTTTATTTTAAATCTTAATCTGTTGAATTGTGTACCGTCATTATATTTCTAATTTATTCTTTTATTAATAAAGTCATCCTCTGTTGAATTGTGTATTGTAATTACATTTCTAATTTTAATTGTGAGTAATTAATGTTATAAACTCATTAAATATTTAATGGCCCTAAAGTGACTACATGTTAATACACATTAATATTTAATTCAAAATTGAAGAAAGAAGCTTCCTAAAATTAAAATGGAGACTTCAATTCTTAATTTTTTTTAAAAAAAAATTTATAACAAATATTATCATCTGAAAAAATTAGTTAGAATTAGTTAGAATTTCGAGTTAAAACTATATCAAAGCCGACAAACTTGCCATAAAATGTTCTGATATGTTCACAATAAATATGAGCGTTTCTGTTTTATGGCAACTTGAGAATACTGTATGTTGTTCTTGAATGATGTTCTTCACCACAGAGAAGGGATGTTTCTTCATGGAGAAAAGGGATATATATTCCAAATCACTTTGCATTTTCATTGGAAAGAACATGAAATCCAGGCATGTTCTGGGTCATTTGCAAATACAGAAATTAACTTTTTTGCGCCGCCAGGTATCGTTCTAGATAGAGAAAATGCTGATGAGGAATTTTAGTGATTCGAGTATGCGAGATAAATATGCGGGAAGATATCGATATTTAGAAACAATTATCAACATAATGGTAGTAAGAATTTACAGATGAGTTTACAAAAAATTTTGTCCTGGAAAAGATACAAAAATTTCCTGGTCGTTGGCACCCTCGTGTCTGGAATAATGCTGAAACCGAAATGCTAGCACTTCTGAAACATGATCTATTAAGAAAAATTAATATTGAGGTGAGAATAGCAGTATGTATAGCTAGCTATAGCTACGTATGTTTTGTCCTGGGATTCGAACTCTTTGATTACTAATTACCCATATAGCATAAAAAACAGCTAAAAGCTGTGTGACACCCGGAATGGGAGATGTTGCCGTTGTTGGGCCCGCGCGCCAACTGAAAGCACATCGTAATCACAACAAAGCAAGCATATAAAAACTAATGTGATTAGAGTATGACATGGGGAGAGAATGGACAGCCAGAGCTTGGACATTGGAGAGACATGGAGTTTAACACAAACAAACAAACAAACAAAAAATAACCAAGTCTTATCCCATGCGCGACTCCGCGCTTCGGTTCGAATGTCTTACTTCACCGAGCTTTCGTCAAACTTTAATAAACTTTCTGGTTGGATAATGGAGACAAACTTTTGAAACATTTTGTATTAGCCTCGCTTTGAGATGTGCGCATGGATCATTCTGGAAGGGTTTACAAGAGCGAAGACAAGAAGAAGGTGGTGCGGCTGACCTCGTTGAACAGAGACAACATTTACAGAGAAATTTGACATATAACAATCTCGAAAATGACGTCTATGAGTGGGATAAACATTTTGCATCAAGGTATACCGTGTGATTTACTTATTCTCATATAAAAACATCCATGCGTCAGTTTTTTAGCGATGCCATCTCATCCTGCCTCGAATCAGAGAGTTTTAGTTAGCTGTAGTCATTTGCCGGTATTAAATCAGGAAATACGATTATCAGACATGGTGTACCCCAGGGCTCCGTCCTGGGACCACTACTTTTCTTGATATATATTAATGACCTGCACTATTCTATTAAATTCTCCATCATTTTGCAGATGACACCAATATCTTAAATGCCAACCCCAAACAACTGGCTAAAAATGTGAATCTTGATCTAAACTTCTCTCTCACTGGCTCAAAGCCAACAAAATCTCATTAAATGAAAGCAAGAAGGAGTATATTATTTTTGGAAACCTCTCAATCAGGATTTCCGTCTTTCTATAAATAGAATTAGGGGTTCTACCTGCATTAAATATCTTGGTATTCTAATAGATTCTGATTTAAATTGGAAGTCACAAATCAATATTACTGCAATCAGGCTCAAGAGGGCTAATGGAGCTCTAGCTAAAATCCGTCACTTTGTACCTCCAGTTATTCTTCTTCTAGTTTATTATGCCATTTTTCACTCACACCTACAATACTGTAGTCGAATCTGGGGTCAACCAAACAGCCTATTATTAAAACGTATTACTGTCCTCCAAAATAATGCTGTTCGACTTAATGTGTTTTGTAACTCCAAGAACTTCTCCAATTAACTTTGTTGATTATTTGTTGATATTATCAATCTACAGAACATCCTTCTGTTTTTGGGTGCCCAATGTGTCCGAATTTTGGTCCCAAACAGGGGAAAAGGCAAAAAATGAAGGTATTTAACAGAACAGTACATAGTTCACAAATAATTCACAAATATGCTTGTGTTGGTATGCTGTCTGAGCTATGTTAGCTAACACCAGTTCCAAGAATGCTACAATTTATGTTTTTGTATTTCCACTTGATACTTTATAATAATAAAAATAATAAAATTCAAACAACACTACAAGACCTTAAAAATTTTCCTGATGACTCCAGAAAAATGTTTGAAGCTGTAAAAAAACCTACAAAAATTAAAACCAAATGATCCTCTTCTACTACAAACAAAACATGGAGTTACAGCTAACAAACACCAACAATCAGAAATTATTGCAAATCATTTTAAACAGCAATTTTTCAAGAACGCCGAGCCCCTACTATCTATACAACCATGTGCCATGAAAACTCCATTTACTAGCTCAGAAATCAAAATAGCTATTAATAAAGTGAAAAACAACAAAAGAAAACGGTAAAAATATTTTTTATCGTCACAAAAAAAATACGACTGTGCAGGTTGGTTGTGCAGGATGAAAAAACCTAATCTTCTCAGCATATCTCAACTCCTCGGAACCGTCGCCGTCGTAAAACCCTTGTTGCAAAAGCTCCCTAGTAAAGATGCTAGAATATGTTTCGTCTTGTCGATTGCTGCTGAGTATGTATGTTGAATGGTCATGCAGAATGGATTACAGACTCAAGATTAAAATTTAATATTCAGTTTCTTTTGTGTTCAAAATGTCCTAGGAAAGTTTTCTTAGGGACCATCTCCAAGATTTGTTTGCAGGGGAAAAGTTGCTGAATTAACGATCTTGCAATTGATTGCAAGCTCATTGACTTCATTGTAGATTAAAAAAATTTAAAAATTAATCTAGAACTCTTAGAAAGTATATAAAAAACCATGCAAGAGCAAAAAATCCAAAAGTTTAAGTTCTAGGAAGCTATATTAGCCTGTCTTTATTATCTCATATTTATCATTCACCTACTTTAAGGGAAGAAACGTGCATGCGAAAAAACTTTCGCGGCAATTTAACCCTTTTTCCCGATTTCCTTGAAAGTTTCTTCCGTAAAACACGCTAAAACTGGTCAACCGCGAAAGTTTATTCCAACGAAATATATCAAATTCTCGAATCCGCAAAAGTTTATTCCGCGAAAAAAAATCTAAAAAATCTTTTACATTACACATTTTATACATTTATTGTCGATCTAAAACGTTCGAAACGATTGAATTTTTTATCATTAAAATTGCAAACCGCAAAAGATTATTCCCGCGAAATATATCAATTTCTTGAATCCGGAAAAGTTTATTACCTCGAAATTTACACTGAGAAGCTAACCGCAAAAGTTAATTCCAAGAATTTTGCGGTGTTTTTCATACTGCAAAAGTTTCTTCCCGCAAAAGTTTCTTCCCGCGAAAGTAATAAAAAAGTTGAATTTTAAATGCTCTTTAAAAAGATGTTCAAAATGTGTTTCTAAAGAGACACATGTGTTACGCAATTTTAAATGGCTAATTATAGTGTATTGTGTGAAAAAAACTTTCAGTTTAAAGTGTATACAACTTTCATAAACAAGAGTAAATAATATATTTACAACTTTTTGGATAAAATGTCTGATACTAGAAAAAAGAATATCGAATCCATTTACAGGAAGAAAAAAAAGAGCCGCTTGGTAATAAAAGCTATGTAATAAAACAGAAAACGATAGAACACTTATTGTCGTCCTTGATGAATAGTTTAAAGGCAAAGTTATATTTATTTAAACTGAAGTTTCTCTCGCAAGACATCAGGCGTTTAGCAAAAAAGCTCCAAGTCGCTATAAAATTGTCGGTTGCCTTTAAACATTTGACACGTGAAAGATTAACTCAACATGTGCAGAAGTGTGTGCGGAAAATTCTTGCTTTTGATTGGTTGTCGAGATATGAAGGTCTTTGTTTGAGTGTTTGAAAATAAGAAAACGGGAATTCAGAAAATATCAAATAAACTAAAAACTAGAAAAAAATAAAAGTTTTCCGCACACACTTTGTTAGAGCACGTGTCATCTGTGATATATGCATTTTTTCCTGGAATACAATTACTATAAAAAACTCAAAAACACACTAAAGTTGTAGATTAAGATCTCCTCTTTTCATACAAAAAAATATTATTTGGAAAAATAAATTAGTTTTGGCGCAATAAGTGAAAATGTATTTCATCATACTCAAAGGGTTACACATACCTTAAAAACAGTTGCTCCATAAAGTAGTAAGCGCGATAAAAATGACCTAATGGAAATCTGCCTTTAGGACTCAAATCGACTGGGTATTTGTTATATGCCGTATTACGGTGTATAAGTTGATCCCTATTTTTAGTGAATAAAACCAAGCTTTTTAGAGTGGTACTTGTTGTACAAGTCAGGTACCTTCTTGGAATTAGTGCTATGATTTGAACTAAATAATATTCTAACTCATATAACCCAGAAGAAGCAGTAAGTCTTGTTCAAAGTCTGCAGTAAAGACTCTAGAACAATATTGAAAAGGTTGTTCTAGCATCTTTATTGCATACTTTGAACAAGTTTTTACCCACTATATATTTCCAACAAAGTCTAAATAATTGATTAGAACTTAAAAATTATCACTCAATTTTTAAATGTGTATTAATTCCACCTGTTTTTTAATTGTTAATCAAGTTTAAAAACAATACAGTAAAAGAACTATATGTCTAGACATAATCTATTTAAAAAAATATAAAATATTATTTATTATGAAATAAACATTTCAAAAGTTAAATGTGATTGGATTAAAATATAATGCAAATACTTCAAACTAAATGTGATTGGTTTAAATTCATGTGTAAATTTTGCAGAAAAGCAGAGAACGAAGAAAAAATTTTCAACGAAGAAAGTGAAACAAGAATGTTGCTACATTTCTAGATGAGAAGATACAAAATATACTAGAACACCTCTTCTTTTTAACTTTTGACTTTCCTCGCTTGAGAACCATCAGATAGTATCAATATAATTTTTTTTTAAAGCTATATACAGTGTATAAGTTGAGGGTGATTTTTTAGCTAAAAACGATGTCTTAAAAGCTAGACTTATACATGCCGTAATACTGTATATTATCATTTCCAGAAAAAACATGCCTTTCTTACTTTATAAAACTATGTCAGAAATATTTAGTTATTTTAGCTGCTTCATACAATAATATGTATGTAGTTTTTACTGATAGTAAAGAGTAGTAGAGTTTCAAGTTTGTCGGCATAACTGCTAGACATCACCTGTAAAATGTACTTTAAGTACAGTTGTATCTATACATGGTAACATTTTTATCATAGGCCAACAGTTCTATCTACAAATTGATGAAAGAAAAGCAATCGATGCAAGAAGAACTAAAGAGACGTTATGATACTCTACATCATGATGTAAGTAAATATTACTCTAATTCCTCCTCCTCTTGCGTGCATATGGGTGATGTACTCAGGTTTTTCACAATTTTTCTGATTTGTGGGCATTAAATTGTAACTTTATGGATGCATGTGCTCCTTTCAATCCCTTTTAGCAATCAGCAGCAGTAATATTTATAAACCAGTGTTTGAAATAAGAACAAATAATCACTGTGAAGGAGTGATTTCTGAAGCAATGCTCAAAAATCCATATATGACCTTAAATTTATAAATTTATAATGGTTTTCTCAATCATCAGTTTTTGATATAAAAGGGAATAATCATTATGGAGGAGAGTTTTTTGAACGTTGCTTTATTTATCTGCATTTTCTACAGGTAACAATAGTTTTAAGTATACTTACAAAATTAAATTTCTAATGTGTGCCTATGATGATGATGATATGCTAAATAAACCATAAAACGCCTGAAGCTATGGCATAAAATCCCTCCTTCGCATTAATTAATTACTCTTATTTCAACCACTTATTTTAATAAGCATTATTTTTTTTTGTTTTAGGATATTCAAGAAGTAGTTGCAAAACTGGAACGGGAAATCTATGTACTTGAAGACCGTTTAGAACGACAAAGAAAGAGTTATCAGCAGGTATCAACTATGGCCTTTTGGATGTTTATTATAAGAGATTGAAACTAACATGTAGTAAACTCAGTGTTCAAAATAAGAAAAAATAATTATTGTTTTAGATTGTAACAGCTTAGAAACGTTGCCTTTTTTGGAACACTGTAGTGACTTCTCATTTATTTCTACCCTTGTAGTCTAAAGAGCTTGTTCATATTATGTTGCTTTTCAGTGTTTAAAATAAGAACGAATAATCACTGTGGAGGAGTGATTTTTTATCTTAGCTTCCAGCTACAAATCCTGAAGCTATGCTCCAAAATCTCCTCCACAGTGATTATTTACTTTTATTTTCTTTACATTCCTAGGAACACCTTATTCTGTATGAAGATTTAAAAGAAGAGAGAAGGAAACAGCAGGACTGGAAACACACTTACATGAAATCACAAATTGCTGTCATGGCATTTCGTCGTAGATTGTATAATGTGAAAATTTCACCAGAGCATCAAGCTGAGCTTACCAAATGTTTAGAGATTGTAAGTGATCATTTGCAAATTAGTACTCAGTGGTCGAAATAATAGTAAATAATCATTGTGGGGGAGGGATTTCTGAGCTAAGTTTCAGGCTTTGCTGCCTGAAGCCTTGCTCAAACATCACTCCACAACATTACTATTGTTAAATCATGTATGAACAAAGTATATCCTATACTATACATACTAGTCTAAATGTAGCCTACAGTGTAACATATACCAAGTCTTTAAAAACACAACTAATACTAAAACATAGGCGTATTCTCTATTTTAATTTTGTTTTTACTAATGCAGTAATGTATAATGTGTGTATGCAATTCATATCCACTGTGATTTTTGTGTGTGAGTGATTTTTGAGCATTGCTTCAGGCTATGATATGAAATTTCACTACTTTCCTCCATAGTGATTTGATATAATTTTACCGTGATAAAGGTGTTTCGATTGTTTATCAACTTAATAAGGACATGAAATCTTAATGCCATGCAAAATTTGGTTGTTTATCCTTGATATGAAATTTCACTACTCCATCACAGTGGCTTGACATTATTTTACCTTGTTTACCTTGATAAAGGTGTTTCAATTGTTTGTTCAACTTAATAAAAGCATATTTCAATCACTGTATAGTGTGTGTATGTAAATCATATTTTATGTGCTTAGGTCTAACTTTCACTTTCAATACCGAGCAAAATAATCACTGTGGAGGAGTTTTAGCATAGCTGTGGGGTTTGTAACCTGAAGCTATTCTCAAACATCAGTTCTCCATAGTGATTATTTACTCTTATTTTTACCACATTTGTTTATATTAGCCACTTGATGACCATGCTATAAAAAGTGATTTGTTATCAAAACGTAGTGAAGGTATGCCATACATTTTTTTACTTTGGAAATACTAATTGTCCTATTTACGAATACATAAAAATAAGGTGTTGGCTTCTCAAAGTAGAACTTGTTGCAATACATTAACACATCCTTTTTGTTTAGGGAACTGCACAAAATAGAAATTATTGCCTTGTAACAAGTTCTACTTTGAGCAGCCAACGCCCCATTTTCATGTATTCGTAAATAGTTCTATTGGTATTGTAGAATTTTTTAGAATAGCCGTAAGCAATGTCCAAAAATAAGCACTCCACCCGAGTGATTATATTGCTCTTAATTCAAGAACTACTTATAGGATGTGTTTATGTTTTATTATATTTGGCCATAGCTGACATTTTAATAACAGATAGAATATAAACTGCATTGTAACAATTAAAGATAATCAATTAATGAGATGCATTCCCCAGCCTCAATTCTGTAAATTCATGATGTTTTGTTAGAACTTTGGGTTGTTTAAAAAAGAGAAACCTGAATGTAACTGCCAGATATAATCACCTATGGAATAGTGTTCTCTAAAGGTGATGTCTGACATATATTTTCAAGCTTGTCTTTTTTAAACAACCTAAAGTATTTACAAATTTGTTTTTTTGTTTTTTTGTCTTTTAAGTTGTTACACGTTGCAATGCTAGGTGATATCTTTATAATTTTAATCTAGTATCAGCTCCTGAATCGATTTCTATTAATTCAAACCATCATAAACCACAAGATATTACTGAAAACAAACATTCGATCATCACAAGTAAATTAAATGATCCTCGGCAATCAAATTCACCGTATATTGTGTTGTCAAACTCAAACAAACTTGATGTATCAAATAAACATTCAAGGCAAGTGAGCTCACAACAAGGTTACCATTATGAAGACAGCACCAAATCATCTGAGTCAAGTACACCAAATGTATTTATAATGGAAGATGACAATAATTTTGCTGAGACAAATGTGTTAGAGTCTGCCCACGATCAGCTTCACTCTCCCAACGAACGGTTACAATCGCCTCATCACTCGGAATCGAAAGCACTGCTCAAGCGTAATTCTTCGTCTAGGCATGAATTAAATGGAAACAATAGAAGATATGAATTAGATGGAAGTAAACATCATCATCATTCTCTTTCTAATGCACCTTATAACTACCAACATGTTTCAAATGACCGGTCAACACATTACAAACATTGGCATCACTATTCTGTCGATAACCCTGGCCATAACCGTGGTCCTGAAAACCATGGGCAAAGTCGTGTACTTGACAATGCAGAACATGGAAACATTTTATTAGAATACCCTGGCTCTGGTAGAAATGACATATCCAGAGACCGACGTAAAAACTCTTCAATGAATTCTTATCATCCGTTAGGTCAAGGCATAAAGGATACATATAATAAATTACCAGTACTAAAACCTAATGATAACAGTGAACAACTTGAATTGAATGTCAATGATACGAAATTTCTTGAGCTAAAATTCGACCATGCTTTCCTCAAACATGATTTTAAACAACCTTCAATGTTAAAAGGTTACCCAGTAAATTCGATGAATCGCCCTTTTGAAGAAAAGAATGGAATTCCACCTGGGACTCCATTGGAGAACAAGAAAATCTGGTGCTTGACTTGTGATGGTGAAGTGACAAAGAAACCATGTGGACACTCAAATCTTGTCATTCAAGAAAAAGAAAAAGAATTTCCCTGTCCAACTTGTAATCGGATGTTTACTAATCGTTCTCATTTAAAACGACATAATATGATCCATTCTGGGGAAAAACCATGGGGTTGTACGTACTGCGAGAAAAGATTTAATAGGAAATCTCACTTAAATAGACATCTACTTACACATACTGGTGAGAAACCTTTCAAGTAAGTAGAATATAACAATGGTCAAAATAGTAAATAATTACTGTAGAGGGGAGATTTTTGAGCATAGCTGCTCAGATATCCCTCCTCCACAGTGATTATTTGCTATTTTTGCGTCCACTATAAATATTGTATCTACAAGAGCTCTCAACCAATTGATTTTGCACTTGTTCTATTCGTAAGATCGTTGACGTGTCTCTCGTATATACTACAAGACTTAATATACTACTAGGCATCACCTGTGGATGAGTGTTTTTAGTATGATCTTCAGCTGCAAAGCTGAAGGCTATTCTTAAAAAAACTCATCCCCAGATGAGATTTGATTATTAAATTCAGGCTTGTACCATATAGGTTATTTCAACACCTTTTGATTCTATTTACTTGGAATTTGATAATTAACCCTGCTATCAGATTATCCAAAGGTTTTCCAGAAGAACCTCTCTTTTTGAAGAATTTTTTACAAAAAAAATCAGATCGAGATTTTTCCAGTATTACCTTTAGTCGACAAGCCCTAATTAGGAGAAAAGAAAGTCAGGCCTTCCGCCCCTGCCCCTCTAAATATTAAGGGAAAAGTGCATTTTTTTTTAAAGAGAAACACTTTCATGAGACTATATTTTTGCAAATTCTAGTAAAAATGCTCCCTTTTTCTCTGTCACAGAGCCCATGTCCTTGCATTCTAGAATATTCCCTGGTGGATTAATTTTCTTAAAGATTTATTTTCGTTAGGTTGATTTTTTTTGGCGTTTCGCTAGGACTTATTTTCACAAATAAGATATATTGATTTTTTTCACGAGTGCTTATTTTAAGATTTTCTGCAAAGGTGCCAGTTTCAGTGATAATTAAGCTATGGTAGCTCGTTTGTGTTATAAATTATCATAATGCACGATTTGCGTTGTACAAGGTGATAGCTCTTATAATTATTAAAATCGAGATTTAATAGGATAGGATAGAAAATTGGTGTATTAACAGATTATTCAGTAATGGTGTTTTGTGACTATAATAAGATATTTAATGTCTTTTTTTGTATATCTAGTTAACTTTTGAATATAAGTAGAATAACAACAAATTAATTGTCCGCTTCCTTGTCATCAAATTAGGTTGTTTAAAAAATGTGATTATTTGGATCACAACCCATTTATCGTCGTTGTCACTTTCTCCTTCACTTTCAATACGTTCATTTATCGCCACCTATTAAAAAAACAACATGAAAAAGCAGATTTTTTTTTTGCAAGGGCCTATTTTCGCAAATGAACTGTTTTGAGATTTTTCATGATACATATTTTTGTGACTACTTATTTTTGCGAATGGAACATTTACAAAAAATTTGCGAGGGCTAATTTTTGCGAAGTTCACGAAAATTAATATTCGCGAAAATAAATCCACTTAATTGCAGTGGTTCAAATAAGAGCGAATAATCACTGTGGAAGAGTGTTTTTTAAGCATAGGTCCAGGTTACAAAATTTGATGCTATGCTCAAGAATCACTTCTCCATTATTTTCTCTTATTCGAGCACAGCTGTTATTCATATATTTTATATTCAGGTGTCCATATTGTGCAAAAGGTTTCGCAGACAATAGTGATTTAAAAAGACACAGACAGGTTCATGAAACGACCTCGGGTTTTGTACCTATTCGACCTAAAGAGACACCTCCAACCTCGATCATTCTCAGCGCTCCATCTGTAAAACCAATTAATACAGGATCAGTTGTTTCTATCAACATACCTACTGTCCCGACAATAATGTTGAGTTCACCAAAGAAAAAAGTGGAGGAGCGTCGTTTTCCTTGTGTAAAATGTGGTAAAATATTCACACGAAAATCTCATCTTACTCGCCACAAATTAACACACGATCAACAGAAAATATATTGCGATTGTGGACGTATGTTTAGACAGAATTCCCATTTACAGGCCCACATACCAGCTTGTAGACGAAAGCGAGAGGCCGTAGAAGCAAAGTACAATGCATCTCATCCACTATCTCGTGATATTCACGAGAGAATGGATTATGAAGACCATTCCATGAATAGCTTTCCTTTCATGAAAGATAGTCATTTAAATGCAGTAACACAAGATTTGTCACCTAAACTTATCCAAGAAATAAAAGAGGAACCTAAAACACCTGTAGAAGAGAATAAGTTTGATCAACAGGAGTACCCAAACCAGGTGCGTTACATTGAACATCCAAGAAACTCTGATCAGCCACAATACACTGAACATCCAAGAAACTCTGATCAGCCACAATACACTGAACATCCAAGAAATTCTGATCAGCCGCAATACACTGAACCTCCAAGAAATTCTGATCAGCCACAATACACTGAACCTCCAAGAAATTCTGATCAGCCACAATACACTGAACATCCAAGAAATTCTGATCGGCCACAGTATACTGAACATCCAAGAAATTCTGATCAACCACAATACACTGAACATCCAATAAACTCTGATCAGCCACAACACATTGAACATCCAAGAAACTCAGATCAACCACAATACAATGAACATCCAAAAAATTCTGATCAGCCACAATACATTGAACATCCAAAAAAATCTGATCAGCCACAATACATTGAACATCCAAGAAACTCTGATCAGCCACAATACACTGAACAACCAAGAAATTCTAAACTGCAGTATATAGATGAACACCATTACCCAGATCAAACGCAGTACACTGGTCAGACAACATTAAACTCTGATTACAACTTTAATACTCTTGTTCAAGATGACAGCATGAATAGCCAACTGGGTGTGACTACATATCCACCTGGTATACCACCTCTAATTAGAGATCCAGCATAGGTTACATTGTGTATTTGGTTTCTAGCCGATTCTCGGATAATGTAACTGACCAAAGCTTTACAAAGTAAAGCGATTTTGTCAGTCATACTTTCAACAGAAAAAATGGCACACTTGTCAAAGTGACAGCTTTGTTAGGAGAAGAGTACCGAAGTCATTGATCGAAACAAAGGCGGATTTCCACTAGGCGAGTGCGTTTCTACGAATTCTAAATGAAGCCCATTACATTGGTTTAAAACGACGTCATCTATTCCAACCAATGGAATAGCTTCATTTAAAATTCGTGCGAACGAATTCGCCTGGTGGAAATCCGCCTCAGAGCAAAAATAATCTCTGAAAGAGGATCTTAAAAAGCACTTCTTCACAGTGATTGTTCTTAGTGGCAGCACTGCCGTGTCAACGAACTCGAAATTGATTTACTTCTTGAGAAGCCATTCAATTGAAGGATCGTTGAGCCCTCAAACACCCTTCGCTGTAGTTATGAAGAAGCAATAAATTAGAAGATGATAGACTCGGTAATCTTCTCTAAAAATATTAAATACGCTTAAGCTTGATTTACGCTGAGCGAAAACTTTCCCACGAAAGCAAAAAGAAGACTTTCTAATGGAATCTTATTTTGGCTTCCGCCTACTGGAAATTAAGCTTTGAGGTTGATTTCCACGATGCGAAAAATCTTGTGCGAAAGCCAAAAGAAGACATTATATTGGTAGAAATAGACGTCTATTCTTTTGGCTTTAGTGGCGAATTTTTCGTCTCGTGGATATTAAGCTTTAGTGTTAGTTTTTATAACGAATTATATTTTAAATAGTATTTTTACTTATTGTGTCCTGTTATGTAGATAAAGGTATTTTCACTCGCTTTAGAGATGTATTTGTAGATGGTGTTTCGCTAGATGTTTAGTACGCGTATTTATAGTACTCATGGAGAAGAGGGGTCGAGATAACAGCCGGGCATCACTGTGGAGGGGAGGTTTTTGGGAATATTTCGAGATAACTAGTGTGTAAATAATGTGTAAAATCTCTCCTCCACAGTGATGAACGGCTGTTATTTCGAGCCCTGGAAGACTATTGAGTCAACAATCTTTCGATTGGTGGGTTTCTTCGTCTTATTGAGGTTTTGATCTAGTTGCAATTAGTTGCAATCTCGTCATGCAAACTCTCTTTTGCTGATGCGATTTGGGTTCTCACGGTTGGTCAAGATCAATTACGAGATTGTTGAGGCTATCATATGGTTAGTCATGCGCATAAGTATAAGTTAATGGTAGGGAGTAATGTTAATTAAATTCTAGCACTTGTAAAGGAATTGCGATATTCTATTAGCAATTGACCAACTATGCAAACACCCAATAGACAAAAATTTGTTCAAAGTCTGCAGGAATAACGTTGAAAACCTTATTCCAGCGTCTTTACTGCGGTCTTTGAACATTCTTTTGCCCACTAGACAATATCAAGTCTTGATATAGTTGTTGTTTTTTAGTATAGTTTTTAGCTGTAAAGCTGATAACTACTGGAAAACTCCTCCGCAGTTATTTCCAGTCTTGAGCTGTTGCTGTTGACTCTTAATTTGTTTACCTTAATTATTAGAATTAGCGCCTCCCTCAAATAAATACCCATGCGAAGATAACCCAATTCTTACGCCATTTAGGTTATCAGCATGTGGCAACAAACTGTCACTTTATTGAACAAGATTCTAAATTCGAATAGTTACAGTGTATGCATATAAATATGCATATGTATTTGTAAGAATAGAATACCGATTCAACGAGCTTGTTTTTGATTGGTTCAATATAGCGGAGAAACCAATCCATTTTTCAGTTCGTTGACATAGCTTCCTTCTTTCGCATTTTGTCCAAATGAAAGATTTGAATTATTTTTTAATTTTCGTATTTGTTGTCTATCATTGCGCTGTTGAATTCGTTGTTAAAATTGAAGGAATTGTTCTCTGCTTGTTCTGTGTTTGTGTGTAGGATTAAGGTTTTGTATATATTTTTCTTATATTTTCTCTCACAAAATTACACATACGAAAGTTACACCATTCAGTAGTCAGAATAAGAATAAATAATCACTGTGGGGAATTAATTTTCGAGCAAAACTTCAGATTCCATAGTTTGAAGCTGTGCTCACTCCTCTACAGTGATTATTTGCTCTTATTTCGACGACTGCGTATTGCATGTATAGCCTTATTACACACTACTGCCCTGTTGTTACGAATGTTGCTATAAGTGAATACTGACTGAGCCGTCAATCTTGTTTTTCCTTCATAAAGGCGGATTTCCACTATAGGTGACGTCACTTTTAACCAACGTAATGGCTTTATTTAGAGTTCGTACGAATGAATTCGTCTAGTGGAAATCCGCCAATCAATTGCAAGCTCATTGAAATGACACCTGATTTTGAGGCGTATGAAACAACGAACCTCGTTTTTTCGGGAGTGTACTGTCTGTCTACACTTTATCCAAGACAAATTACTGGCCGAAAATTTTGCTTCGAAAGCCAGAAGGAGACATTACATTGAAGAAAATGACGTTACAAGCACGTGGCGTCGATTTCTACCAATTGAATGTCTTCTTTTGGTTTTCGCCGCGAATTTTTCGTCTACTTTCGTCAACCTTTGTACGCAGAGAAGAGTATTGTGTGATTAGGCTTTAGATAACTAGAAGGCATTTTAATAGCAAACAAATAGCCTTTAAAAGTTAAAACTAGGCGATAAAATTATTTATATAAATATATGATATATGTTTCTTTGTTCTTTGACCGAGTCAACGAGCTTGTGATTGATTGGTTACTTTGTACGTAAGATCAATTACAAGCTCATTGACAACACTCTTTACTGCAGATTTAATTAGGTTGAGTTGATAGAGACTTTCTAAATTTTGTCTTCTTGTAGAGAAGAGTGCTGAGTTAGCGTTCTTGCGATTTATTGATTTATATGCAAACTCATTGACACAAGTGTTCTTCATCGAAATAATCTTCATGATATTGTATATCTTTAATTCGCCTAGTTGAGGTCCGCCTTTACAACTTACTCAGTACTTTTCTACGCGTAGACATTTCTCTGCACTCTTCTCCGCAGAGATAATGGATGAATAACACACGGCATCGATTTGTTAATTAGACGTCGTTACCCCGCTGGAAGGATTGGAAATAGTATATGCGGGTAAGAGCACCGAGTCAACGATCTTGTAAGTGATTGGTTTCGTCGCAAAGGCATAATGTACACACAGGTAGCCTATACATGGACCCATAAATGAGTTTTACCCTAAACGGGCTTACAATGCAATGTTGTTTACGGTTCTTACCCGCATATACTAAATCCAATCCTTCCAGCGGGGGTAACGACGTCTGAATAACGAATCGATGCCGTGTGTTATTCATCCATTATCTCGAGGTCCATTCAAATGCTGTTTCTCCTCGGCATTCGTCTTTTAGCAAAATATGCCCTGGCTGGTCCACACTCTGCAAACATACGAAGTCAAGTCGAGGAGACCAACATTTATATTTTGTGTGCTCACAACTTACAAGTCAATTTTTAGCCTGTGAACAGGATTTAAATTTTCTTGAGATTTGGGGTGAGCTTGACAGATATTGCCAGTATTTTTAATCTGTTTTATAGTACCAGTTTGGTAATTGGATTTCATTAGCTCAGTGCTAAAAATGAGAACAAGCAATCACTGCGGAGCTTTGTCCAAGAATCACTCCTCCACAGGAATTATTTGTTCTAATTTTAAGCACTTTAATCCGTATGGTGTAATTCTTAGTAGAGAATTAAAAGTTTTCCATTTCTTAGTAGTTCATACTGAAACAATAACCGATGTATTTTCTATGTAATAATGTACGTGAATCGAAACGTTAGCGATGTGATGCATCAAATATAAAGGACGTGATCGTTCGAAATAAGAATTAATAATCACTGTGGTGGAGAGATTTTTGAACATCGCCTTAGGCCTCATAGTAAAAAACGCTCCTCCACAATGATTATTTATCTTAATTTCGAACGCTGGATACATTTCTACCGTCTCGAATCACATCCATCGTTAATACCTCATCCGCTGGAAATTTAAATTAGCAAGATTATTCTCGTGAAAGGTCCTCATGAACTGATATGACAAGCCTGAAAGTAACTGCCGGATATTAACTGTGGTGGACAGAAAAAACACTCACCCACGGATAATATTCGACGATTATTTTTAGGCTTGTTTGTATGTCAAAAAAGTTTCAAAGGCTCTACTTCTCCCCTGATCATTTGGGTATGATAATTGCCTACCAAGTGACGAATGTGGTCAAATCCTAATAGAAATCAAATGTTCAAAAAAGTCTCTACACGACAAAATCGAAAGAAATTTGGCTAGCTGTCTCAAAATATTGACTAGAATGCCATAAACAAATTTCAGGACGGTACCATGCCTTAATTTCGATCCTTTTTGCTTAAAACTCGGGACTCAGTGGACGAAATCGAAAGATGTTTGGCGATAGCTTTCTAGAATATCACCACAAAGGATGGTACTGAATTTCAAAATGCTAGTTCTTCGAGAACATGGTCTATTAAGAAAAGCAAGTTGCTGCCACTGCCGCCAAAACACTCACCCACGGATAATATTCGACGATTATTTTTAGGCTTGTTTGTATGAGCATTGACAGTTATCAACAACAACAAAAAACGTTTACGTATATTGCTCTCGCGCCTTACTATGAATTGGTTCTGAAAAGTGTGTATTCTTGCTGCTGGTTTTTGCGTTCTGATTTGAGATTCAGACAAGTAATGTCGTTTTCAACATAGCTTCGGGGTTTTTCCTAAAATTATGTAGTTTTGCGGGAGCAGGGTGCTAAAATGTTAACACAAAGAATGATGTAATTAGAGTCGTTGCTGAAAGGGTCATCAATGTCAAAAATTTCCAAATATGTGTAAATTAAGGATTATATTAAATGTGACAAAGTTTCAAAGCATCAGCCTCTGCACAAGAAATTATTTTTTAAAAAACTGGCACCCTTGCGGAATCAGCCCGCGGCCCGAATAGAGTTAAAAGATAAATCTAGTGAGTTAGTTTCATTATGCTTAAAGCAAGCTCTATGTATAAGTAAATAAAGTTCCAGTCTTGTTGGTTGGTGGGTTACGCGCGGCAATTTTTGCTTAATACGCTCTTGATATAACAAACCCTGGAGAGAAACATTTGTTATACCGACCGAAAGGCCACTGAAAGTCCAAAGAGCTAAAAAGAGAGATTTAGAGCAATGGTTCTTTACAAGGTTAGCGTTATTTTTCTATTTTTCTATGGACATTTGTAGAGTTTGAAACTCTCAGCCCTTAGATTTCTCAATACAAATATTTCGTCTTATTAACCAAGGCTTTCCAAGTTAAAATTCCGAATTTTTGCACAAATTGGTATAATATAATTGGTATAAAGCATTGGTATAATATGGCGCCCTGCGATGGAGTGTAGTGACAAAACTATTAGCTCCTAGCAATATTGCTCCACGTTCCATATCACCCTACAAAGTCACAATATTGATCGATTCCCTGGCCAGTCGTGTCCGTTATTAAAATTTGTGTTCCTATGCTTACCAACAACTTGAGCAACATCAGAACTAAAAATCATCGATTTTAATTTTGCGAGCAACATTACTATCTACCTATCTGCCCCTCATCCGCTAAAATATCTTCAGCAAAACTCGCTAAAATGCACCCATCCGCAAAACACACTAAAATATGTTAGACTCGCGATAAGTCCTTCTATACCTCATTCGCAAAAATTAATTCCGCAAATTCTAAGTGTACAAGCTAATTTGCAAAAATTAATTCCACAATTTGCAAAAATTAATTCCACAAAAATTCAGTTTTCGAAGGCTTCACCCGTATAAATTTATACCGCAAATATTTCTTACCTACCTTGTTGCATATAAAAAAAAGTTTCATAACGAAAGTTCGTTATACAGGGATGTAGTTATATCGAGAGTGTGTTGTATACATGTTTTAACCTCCATCCGAGCGTGAGTTTCTGCATAGCCCAGAGTTTAGAATGCATTCAGTTAATCACACCGACGGTTGGTAGTGGTCACTAGTAAAACGCCCCACCTCCACGCTACGTGAATCAGCGGCCACCTTTGGGGGCAGAAGGGTATTCCAACACTGACTTGTGGAGAGTGAAGGCCTCCCTGTCATACAGATTCGAGTGCGGTACAATTGAAAAACAGGAAAATTAATATTTCAAATAAATTCTATAATTATCTGCTATAAAAGAAAAGACGATTAAAAATATAAATCTACAACTTCGAAAAAATAATATAGCACGGTTCAGAAATTTCAGTCTCAGGGCTGGAAATAACAGCCGGTCATCACTGTGGAGGAGAGATTTTTCAGAATATTTTCAGCCAACTTGGCTGAAA
>JAULBZ010001393.1:0-22453 GCA_032360805.1 Neoturris breviconis | reverse complement strand
TGCAAATCATATTTATGTGCTTAGGTTTAACTTTCAGTTGGTTTGGTGGGCTACTTTCAATACTGTACCTTTGATTTAAAGTTTGTATTAAAAGGTACATATAAAAGGGGATGTTCAATAGTCAAAATAAGAGTAAAAATAATCACTGGGTGGCCAATTTTGGAACATAGCTTCAGGCTTTGTTGCCTGAAGCTATGTTGAAAAATCACTCCTCCATTATTTGCTCTTATTTCTTAGTTTCGATTATATTTTCTGCCTTACAACTGAAGATATTCTCATTAATCACTCCTCCACAGTGATTATTATGCTCTTATTCCTAGCATTGTTTCCTAGCATTGTATATTAAATCTGGATGTATAAAACTAATTAAGTACTTATCTCTCTGATTGCCAGTAATTTCCTGATCTGAATCTTAATAGCATTTACTAACGAGTTTTGGCCAAAATTAATAGAATTAGACCATAGTAAAGTTGTTGATATCCTATTAGTTTTTGTTTACGCCTAGCCATCATTGCTGATTAAGAAATGTATATCCCAGTAAGCAAAAACTTGTTCAAAGTAAGCAGTACTAGAACTCCATTGTTCGACCGTCTTTACTGTGGATTTATAACAAGTTTTTGCCCACTTGGATGGCATCAAGCTTGAGTGATTCTTTTTAAGAGCAATGGGAATAGATCCTTTAGCTAGAGAGATTAAAGTTTGAAACACACAGTTTGAGGAAATTGACAAATATAAGCAAAAAATGTAATTGACAGTCTGACATTTTGACCTTTTGTCTGCTGCTCCTGGTTATGATCGAATATAGTAATTAATAAAAATTAATGTCACGGACATACATTAATTGCTAATTAATGTGGTAATTAGGGGCGTTTTAAAATTATTTTTGTTCGACAATTGGATCTAGTTCTGTTAGACAGCCAATATGTTGTTTAAAGTCTGCGCTAAAGATGCTAGAACATGTTGTTCTAGCGTCTTTACTGTGAACTTCAAATGAGTTTTAGTCCTCTGAGTACTGAATTCACTCACTCTCTCTCTCTCTTCGGTTTAACGTCCGTGGTTCCCCATGTTTGGGGGTTGGACAATATCATATTGAGGCTGAATCTTTTTTCTCCACATGGATCGATCTTGCGCAAGGTCAGCATTCAGGTTAAGATCTCTTAGGTCACGATTGATGTTGTGAACCCAACGTTTCTTTTGACCACCCCTCGCAACGTGTCCCTCAACAGCAAAGTGGCGTATTGCGTTAGGCCAAGAGTTCATATCCATTCTTTCAAGATGGCCAAACCATCTAAGGCGATTGCAGCGTATTTGGCTTGCAATGTTGCAGAGGCCTAGCATTCTACGTAATTCGTTCATGGGTCTTTGGTCACATAACTTAACAGAACATATCCAGCGGATCATCGAGTTTTCATCAACGATCTTGTCATTTCTTCCCGCTCAATTGCAAACTTGTTGACAGTACAGGCCTCTGAATTCATGTTGGCATTCCCCTACATCTTTCGAGAATAATTTGCAGCCTGTTGGGGAATGCCATTGTGTTTTTAGAGGCCTGACAGCATTTGCTGCAATTTTATTTCACCCATGTTCAATCAGTGTTTGAAATAAGAGCAAATATTTCCACTAGAAAGGCTGAAGCAGTGCTAAAAAACCCCACATCCACAGTGATTATTTACTCTTATTTTGAATGCTATTCAATCAATGTAACTTCGTACATGTAACGTACATGTAGTTTTTCAGGGGTTAAAATAACTGCTGGTCATCACTGTGTTATGGCCAAATTGGCCGAAAAAATCCGGAAAATCTCTCCTCCCCAGTGATAACCAGCAGTTTAACTCATTTTAACTCTGAAGTGGTGTTCCAGAATTTATGATTTTTATGGTAGTATTGATCAAGCTTGTTGGCTTACTTTCTTTGGCTATGTATTTACAGACCAAAGGAGACTATAGAATATAAAATAAAATTTACAGTGAAGAGTAGTGAGTCATTGATCTTTTGTAAGCTGATTGATCGTACACCCTTCCACATAGTGTTATTTTTTGCTGAATTTGATCAAATTTTGTTTTTTTTCAATACTCAAAAGAACCTATTTTTGTAACAAATTTTTTTTGAGCTAAACAAGTACACATATACTGAAAGCCTTTTATATCATTGGGATGAGCTCTGATTGATTATACTTTCAAGGGTACATTAGTTATGATTAAAATTTAAAATCAACAAAAAGGATGCTCAATGAGCAAAAACTTGTTCAAGGTCTGCGGTTAAGACACTTTGGATGTTGTTCTTCTTTCTTTACTGCAGACTTAAAACTGGATACTTGTTTTCTTTTCAAAGAATCAGTGTTTTTGCAGACTATATGTTAATAGTGGTTGAAATAGTGATAAATAATCACTGTGGAGGAGTGCTTTTGGACTTTGTAATGTTGTGCTCAATTGGAGAGGAACATGATCATTTTGTAATATTGATATTTGAATGTAATGTTATAGGCTTTGTATATCTGCCTGTTTACCGATTATTCTTAATGTCAATACTAAAAGTAGTTCTCATAGAAATGTTTGCATAAGGTTTAGTTATATACAGTATTCGTTTAATCACTAGTGGGAAAATAAACAATTTATTTTCATTTCTAGCTATATTTAATAAGATTTTAGGAGCAAAGTTTTATGAAGAAGGTGTCATTCTCACAAGTATTCATATTGGCATGTATATACCAAGATTATATATCAATAAACTTAAAATTACATGTAAATGTATGTTCTCATGAAAAAGCAATTGTTTTATGTATAATGTATTAAGCCAGTGGGTGAAAACTTGCTCAAAGTCCACAGTAAAGATGCTGGAACAACTTTTCAACATTGTTCTAGCGTCTTTTCTGCTGACTTTGAACAAGTTTTTTCTTACTGGGAAGATGCATGGTAAATAACCATCTTAAGTTTTAACTTACAAAAAAGCTAAAAGTAATTTAAATACAAAGGCTCTTTTTGTTTTTGAGCATGAGAAAATTTAACAGAGTCTTATTGTAAAAAATAAAATGCATGGGAAAATTGTTTGAAGAAGTTCTTTTGAATTCTCTTTTTGTTTTCAAGTTAAGAGTACGGCTCTTTTGTTCTTTAGACACTTTTCTACAAATGTTTAATGTTAATGTATATCTTAAAATTTGTCTTAATTCTCAGTAGATATGTATGCTGGCCATATAGTGGTGTTAGCAATATATGTATATATTTAAGTTTGTGCCAGACATCAATCAGACAATGTCAGGTTTTATCTGTTAGTTCTGTACTGTTTCTTAGGCACTACGATTAATGCCAGATCATGTATTATTTAATGTTATCCAAAGA
Organism: Neoturris breviconis; assembly: GCA_032360805.1. Taxonomy (NCBI): domain Eukaryota; kingdom Metazoa; phylum Cnidaria; class Hydrozoa; order Anthoathecata; family Pandeidae; genus Neoturris; species Neoturris breviconis. Next base: position 19,118 of record JAULBZ010001393.1, on the reverse strand, counting down.
TTTCTAAGATTGCATTAAAATCTAACAAAATTTATTTTTAAAATCAAATATTTGTAGGAGTATATAGATATTGTGCTAGTCTATGCAAATATATAGCTATTATATCATTGTTATACCTCAATAGTTATTGTGCTTAAAGTAACAAGTAATCACTGTGAGGGGATCATCTTCACTGCTGACTTTGAACTAGATTTTGCCCATTAGTATGTATGCAGTAATTTGAAAGGGAGTGTAAATTCAACATCGAAGTCAAATAATTTCAAGATAGTTAACACTCAAAAAATGTCATAACTTAGCTTCAGACTTAGTCTAAAGCTATATGTTCAATAATCACTCCTCCACAGTGATTTTTTGTTTTTATTTTGAATCCTGCAAATTTTCATATTCTCACGCTCAATATTTCCATATTGGTGTTAACTGAAAAGATATTTAAGTTTGTATCATCTGTAAACTTTCTCATAACCATTTCAATAACATAAACACATGAAAACAGAATTAGAAATTTTCGCAAAAATATGTTAAGCAAATAAAGGTTGGAGTTTGGATTAGCATACACTTATCATATGAACTTTATTGAAGGCTTTGTTTACATCATCTAAATATATGTCCATTCACTTGGATTTACCAGAACAATGTCATCTAACTGCAGAGAAAATTGATATCCTAAATTTCCCATTAATAGTATTATCAGGGGAGGTAAAATAACTGCCAGTCAAGACTGGATGAGAGATTTTTTAGAATATTTTCAGCCAAATTGACCAGTAGATTGCAAGCTCATTGACTTAACACTCTTTTTCGTAGATTATTTTTTTCAAATCTATTGATTTTGGCTTCCTTAAAGCTGCTAAAATGCTTGCTTTTTGAAACGAATTTGGAGATGGAGATGGCTCCTTAATGTTTAGTTCTTTACACATGCATTGCTAGAAACATGGGAAAATAGTCATTGTGAAGCGGTTGCTTTTTAACATAGCTTCAGACTTTAACAAATTCTGCTTTCTCATGATATAAACCAGGTGCTATAAAGTTGATGATTGCAAAAACAGATTGGTAGTGTAAAGACAGCCTTATAGTCTAAGCTGTTAATCAGTTTAATTTTAAAGTGAGTTATTATGTTCAGCACATTTTGAATAACGGTCACATTTTATTATTTTTTTATTTATTTGTTTATTTATTTATTTACACAATTCACAATGTGTCATTGTAAAATTATTTGACTATTAAACTTCTATAAATGGGCATGGTGGCTAAGGTTTTACTATGAAAATATTACGTGGGAAAATTGATGTTATTCATTTCCTTTATGATGCAATAAATCAGTGGATAAAAACTTGTTCAAAGTCTGCAATAATAATGCTAGAACAACGTTTTTTAAAGCTGTTCTAGCGTCTTTAGCGAACAAATTTTTGCCCACTGGGAAACACCCAATTAAGGGTTATGTAAAAGATGTGTGTTCAGTGGGGCTTATTCGAGGTTCCATAATGACATTTGGTGAAGGGGCTAAGATTTTGTGAAAATTGGATTGGCTGAACAGGCCAAAAGGTCAATCAAGAAGCGCCTTTCGACTGTAATATAACAATTAAAGTGTGTTGGTAGGGTATATGTGAAAGGTTATCATCTGAAAAATAATAAAATACAAAAATATCTAGCAAAATATTGGGTAGTGCTATAAACAAACTATAAAGTTGCAATCGTGCAGTATTCCGTTAAGAATTGTGTGCTAAACGAATTTCCTTTTTGTTTATTTTACTTGGTTTCCCTTAAAACTAATCATGAGATCGAAGAAACTTTTCTATTGTGATAAACAGAGAAGCACTAGTTTTCAACTCCCATTTTCTTGTTCAGTTTCAAGTTTATAGGAGAATTACACACTTTTTCAGTTGCATTTCAGCCAATTTCAGTCACTCAGTGTTTAGGAATAAATATCACTGTGGAGGAGGTATTTTTTAGCATTCCTTCAGGTTTTATAGCCTGGGGCAATGCCCAAAAATCACTCCTGCATAGTGATTATATGTTCTTATTTCAAACACTGGTCACTCATAGCCACTTATAAATATGTGACATATAATTTAAATTATTTGAAGTTTCTGCGGAAAACAAGTCTGAAACTAGTCTGCAGTAAACAAGCTTAGCGTAGCGGCTATCTTTACTGCTGACTTTAAACAAGTCTTTAGCCCACTGAGTAGTTATATGCAGATTTGAAAGATAAAATGTAACTAACAGAGTTCTTCTTGTGATTGGTGATTATAATGAATGCATATAATTAAAACAATTGTGTTGAATTGTGGTTTCCGTGTTTGTTGATTTTTTCTGTTATCCATAGTAATACTCGATTATTATCTAATTTGTGAATGTAATTGTTTGTTTAATTAAACTCCATAATCATGCAGAAATCAATACTTTTTGCATTAATGTTAACTTCAAATTCACCGAATAAAACCAAATAATCATTGTGAAGAGTTACTTTTTAGCTTAGCATTCAGGCTAGTTGGGCTGGATTAATTTAGCCAGGATTTCGGTTATTTGATTATATTCTCATGACTAGTAGTCTTTCACACCCTGTACTGTTTTTATTCATAAGCAAGCCTGAATATAACTGTTGGACATCACCTGTGGAGGAGTTTTTAGTATAGTTTTTCAGCTTTGACCGAAAACTATACTCAAACTCTCTGCCACTGGTGATATTTGGAAGTTATATTTGTTATATTTTTAGACATGCTAATGTATAAGAGTTGCCACACTCCTGGAAACTCCCAGATATGTTTGGTCCTCCTAGAAACTTGTGGACTTTTAGCAAATATTAATGATTCTCCTGGAAACCTCCTGGAAATTTGTTAACGTTGATTTCCATATTTGTTTTAAGTGGATTACTTTTGATGGTTAGATCAGTAACGCTATTATATATCAATCCAATTAAGTAAACATTGACGTCAATTCTGTCAGCAATATATTTTAAAGCAAAAACTTGTTCAAAGTATGCAGTAAAGCTGCTAGAATAACATCATTTGACATTGTTCTAATATCTTTACTGTGGACTCTGAACAGGTTTTTGCCCACTGGGAATATATTATAGAACAGACAAGCTTTATATTATTAGAGTTCATCTAAACATTAATAATCTTCAGAGAAAGAGAGAGAGAGTACCTCCCGATATTCCGCTAAAATTAATAGGGGGTTTTGTTATCAAAAATTTGAAAAAATTAATAATTTTTGCTATAAAAAATAGGAGATTTTTTTTTATTAAAATAACAGTCTCAAAATAATATACCAAAAAAAAAAATTCTGGCTATGGGGTCATCATTTATTCAGGCATCACCTTTGGAGGAGAGTTTTGAGTATAGTTTTTAGCTTTGGAGCTGACAGAAAAAAGCTCATCCACAGGAGGTAATATTCAGCACGTATCTTCAGACTTGACTGTTAATATATTTTATAAAACTTGAATGTGATGCTCAAGCCTCAATATAACGGTAAGACATCATATGTGGAGGGGTGTTTGTTTAGTACAGTTTTCAGTTGCAAAGCTGAAAACTGTACTCAAAAACAATCCTCCACAGGTGATGTCTGACCGTTATATTAAGACTTGGATGCTAGTTTCCATTAGCATTTTTAGTAACTGTGTTATATCAATTGTTTTATAGGTCGACCTGGACCACAAGGACCACCCGGAAAAAAAGGTATGGTTGTTAAGTCTTATCATCAAAACTAATCTTATCATCTAGATAAATATTTGTTTTGAAATTTAAAATCTGTGACATTACTGCATGGTCGATAAATAATCACCGTGGAGGAAGGATTTTTGAGCTTTCTAGCCTGGAGCAATACTCATAAATCGCCCCTCCACAGTGATTTTTTTGAACACTGATTTAATCTGGATAGCATCCGAACAAAACATAATATGTGTATAGGATCTGTATTTTCCATGGAACAATATTTGCTAGGTTTTTAACTCATTCAGTATTCTTCTCGCTTCATTGTGTCTGTGCCTATTTTTCAAGCCATATTAACTGTCAGATATCACCTGTGGAGGAGTGTTTTATTACAGTTTTCGCTTGGAAACTGTAACTGACGCAAAAGCTAAGGCTCGTTTTCAGTGCTCAGCATAGATAGTGGTTGAAATAAGGGATTATCTCTAAAATTCGTTCCCAGAGTGGTGAATCAACCATTTTAAACCATTTTAAACCATGTATGGAGGTGGTTATTGCCTTGTATTGTCTTCTGATGCAGCCATTTTCTGCATTATTTAACCCTTCTTTATAACACTTCGAAAACGAATTCCTGAAATATCATTGGTTTTTTGTTTGCAAAACAACCTCTAAAATGATACTTAAAGGGTTTACATTATATGAGTTGTTAACTGTCTTGCAGAAAATATCTCTCTAATGTAAAGTATCTAAGAAAAATGAATGCAACAGAGTGATTCTAAAGGGATTCCAAGGCAAAAATACAAGTTGATCTCGTGCAAGTTGATCTCAGTTTAAAGGTCTTTGAAAAAACATGTTTTAGTTAAAAATTAAGATATCAAAAACACAAAAAGCTGTAAAAACAAAACCAATAAGTGATATTAACTGGTAACCAAGGAACAAGCCTCAAGATAACGTCAGACAGCTGCAAAGCTGAACACTACTCAAAAAACACTCCTCCATGGGTGATGTCCGACCGTTATCTTAAGGCTTGAGGACATTACCACAGTGAACAAAGAGATATAAATAGCAGGATAGTTGTTCTCCTCTATACACCTATTCACTACTTTATGCAATAAAAGAAATAAGAAGTGCATCAAAGGATCAAAGTCAATTACGCATCACATCATTATTTGTTCAAGAGTGAAATTTTTAATCCTGAAACGACAAGATCTTGCATGGCAACCTTTAGAAATAACAAATATTGTGTGTATTGTGGCATAACAACTTTAAGACAATTGTGCCAATATTAAAAACAAAAAATTAAAAATAATTCCGAGAACAATAAACATCATTAAAAGCTTTTAGGCTTGTATTGAAGCACACCCGGTGTGTAAAAACTTGCTCAAAGTCCCCAGTAAAGATGCTAGAATAACAACGTCCACATTGTTCTAGCGTCTTTTACTGTTGACTTTGAACAAGTTTTTGCCCACTGGGAATAGTAATATGGCAAGTGAATATTATTGTAAGTATATCTTGAAAACAATAAAATCTCTGTGTTTTTTAGTGCATATTAGAAAGATAGTATCTATTGTTGACCTACTTTAAGCAGCACACTTTTTCAGCACACACTTTTACATGCACATTATTAAACACGCTACGTTGAAACACACACACACACTATTACACAAGTGCTTTTTATACTTGCTCTTTTTATACACCCTTTAAACACACTACCTCTATCTATTTGCGTAAAAAGGCAATTTGCACAAACATAAAAGAATTAATATCCCGTGAAGACAACGGGTATCATTGCCCCACTACCTTTATCTATCTAAAAGCACAATCTGTTATAGCTACATTTACATGCTATGATTAATCAGGCTGATTTTGGTTGTAGAAAGAATACAGATTTTTCCGAGTTGTAACCGATTTTTCAAGATGGTAGCCAAAATTGACCGGATTAATCATATTGTGTAAACATAGCTTATTTGAGAAGAAAAAAAATGTGTAACTACGGCAGCTGCCTATATGAAAAAAATATATAATCTGTGTAACTACGACATCAGTAATATCAAGAAAATATATCTTTGACCCACTATCTACCCATGGGCAAAAACTTGTTCAAAGTCTGCAGTAAAGACACTAGAATAATGTCGAACGGCATTGTTCTAGCATCTTTACTGCAGACTTTGAACAAGTTTTTATGTAACTACGACATGAATAATATGTTTGGAGACAATATATTATGCCATATCTCATCAATACCATTCTAATCTGTATTAATTAATGATCATACCAATTCCTTAACCACATCCTCACCTCGAAAAGCACATTAACAAGACTAATCAATAAATGAAGTAATAGTTGAATTGTTACTATGGTTATCAAATAGTACCTCTCTGTTATTCTCATGACGTTTGAACCATATTTTTAACAGATAAAAGATGCCACTGGCAATAACTTGTTCAAAGTCCACAATAAAGATACTAGAACATTGTCTTCAATGTTGTTCTAGCAACTTTACTGCTGACTTTGAACAAGTTTTTACCCACTGTGATAAGTCTTTAATTACATCTATTGTGCAATTGATTATCTGATTAAATTATTGATTGATTGATCTCTGGAAATAATCAGCTCCCCTTTGCCATAAAAGATTTACTCTTTATAAGTTTGTAAATCTTCTAATAGGGCTTACTATAAGTAGATTCTATTAGAAAAGATATGTTTGTTTTTAGCTGTCTCTAAATGATTTTTATTGTCAAATTTTAATCATGGTAAATTCTCATCCTATTTTCCCATGTGGACCTGCAAACAATGGTTAACGAAGTAAACAATCTGCCAGTTGAAATAAGAGTGAATGATCACTGTGGAGAATGGATTTTGGAGCATACATCAAGTTTTGTAGCCTGAAGCTATGTACAAAAATCCCTCCTCCACAGTGTTTATATATATACTTAACCACTGCGTACAAATGTTTCATCATTCGTGATATATTTTACTAAATTACTTCTTAAGGTCATAATGAAACCACGAAACAAAACTAATGGACTAAATAAAAGCATTAAAAGCAAGTACGAAAATATTCTGAAATGTCTCTCCTCCATGGTGAGGTCAGGCAGTTATTTTAAGGCTTCAGAATGTAGTTAGTGTTCTTAATTGCATTGCATAGGGTGCAATTAACTTTTAATCGGATGAATATTAAGAGACCGTCTCAAAAATAAAACCTACTGAGGAGAGTACTAAGTCAGCGACCTTGCAATGGATTGGGTTTTTTGTACCGAAGAAACCAATCCATTGAAAGCTTATTGACCTAACACGCTTTTGCACAGATTCATTTTTTGTTGAATTTTGGCAATTTTAGTTGATTTAACCATAAAAAAAGAAGTTACAAGAACTCAGAAGTTACAAGAAATCACTCAATCAAAATACAGTATTTAGTCCCTGCGATATCTTATCCTCTATGCGTGATGTAATTTATCACAACAAATCAAGTTTGTACAAAAATAAAAGATGAATGGAAATTCAAAACATAAAAGCGTGCAGAAGGAGTTTTTCGATAGTAGCACGCGCGACAGTCACTTAATGAATGGAAATCAGCCTTAATGATACAGCAGCAAACAAGTTTGGAAATGAATCGTTAAATCAATGCCTAGCATTAACCATTCATTGCATCTCTGTGGGCAAAGTTTTTGCCATTGGATATGTCAAATATCGGATGATCTCTTACAAACCTGAAATGAACGGCCTCATAGCACCTGTGGAGGAATGGTTTTAGTATAGTTATCAGCTTATAGATCTATGTGACTAACTAACAAGATATTCTCTCTCTTTTCCACTTGTAATTTAGAAATCTAGCATGTGCATACTTATTAACCTAGTCACCCATTTTATTTTCTAATTCTAGGTAAACGAGGCCGAAGAGGTAAGCGAGGTGAGACACTAACATACTAATATTTCTTACTAATATATATCCTTTCATTCATAATTAACTTGATAATGTCTGCAAAAAAGAGTACTGGATCAACATATTTCCATTTGATTGGTTCTTGTCGAGCAAAATTGCAATTGCATTAAAACTGTTCAAGCGCTTCTTGATAGATCCTATGATTTTCTAATTTTGAACCCTAACCATGCTTCTTTTCTAACATAATAAAAATAGGAATTAGAAATTTATATAAATGTATGTGCCAGTTGTCAAAGTAAGAGCAAATAATCACTGCAGAGGAGTGATTTTTTGAGCGTAGCGACAGGCTATGAAGTCTGAAGCTATGCTCAAAAATCCGTTCTCCACATTGATTATTTACACTTATGTCAACCACTGACGTGCATAATTGGTTACAAAAAAGAGGTGTAACTTCCTTATTTTTGTAATGAATGAATTTAAAAAATTATTTGTGCTAGTGCCAGTTAACAAATTTGCCTCTTGAAAGAGTGCTTCATTTCTTTAGATTCAGTCAGTGGCCTGTCTTGTGTTTTTGAGTTGAAAATTACAATCTCAGATTTACAATGTCATTTTTAGTATATTCCATCTAATAATCGTGCATTATTCATTCATTTTATTGCCTTTAATATTGAATAACAATTTAACCTGCATGCTAACTACATCCATCTTACGCATGTTCTCATTCATCTGAATTCTTTATTTCGCCTTCATTTGTCATTTTAATATTACATGCTTGTATGTCTAGTCCTTACTGTTAACTAATGTCTCCTTGCTTACTTCAATACTGTAGTTATTTGTTATTCCTAAAATAGATTTCACCAAAAAGGTGTTACGTTTTTTTTAGGCAAAGGGTTACAAGGATCCATGGGTATCCCTGGACCTATCGGACTTCCTGGTGTCCGTGGAAAGAGTGGTAAGACAAACTTAAATATAATTGCCGGATATCACCTATGGGGGAGTGTTTTATAATAACGCTCCTCCATAGGTGATGTCTGGCTATTATATTCATGATTGTAAGAGCTTTTATATTGTACCTTTCATATAGTAAATAGAACCTGCAGAAAAAAGTGCAGGGTTAGCAGTAAATTCATACCAATGAATCAAATCATTTGTTAATTCCTTAACTCACATCTACAATCTCTTACATAAATATGTGAGACATAGTGAAACTTGTGGAACAAAAAGCCTAAAAATTTCATTAGCACACACAGCATGGAAATTTGAATTGTTCCAAGATCCTGGATACTAGGCTGCTAGAAACAACAGTATTTTTCAAGTTTACTAGAAGACCTAAGTCTTAAGTCTACTCAATAAATCTCTGAGATATAATCATCTATACGGCCTAACCGTTGATTGTTTTCTGCATTTATATATGTTTCATTTGTGGCGTCAAGAATTCGTTAAAATTTATGCAATGTCTCATAATTTATGTAAATGGTTGAAGTTCCAAGTTCTGTTGAGTTTGCAGTATCTTGTGCCTAAAGGAATAAAAACCATTTTCACTAATTGTATCTGTTTTAATACCATTCAATAAAACAATACAAGTAGATCTATAATTTTGACATTTTGCGTTAGCTTTTATACCATATGAGTTTTTAATTTATTTTTAAAATTCCCCATTAAAAACCATAAGATCACACATGTTAGGCAAGTAAGATTACAACCTCTCTCCCTAGTTATTAGCCAAAATTGAAACAGACCATCCCTGGTTATACTTTATGTCCAGCATACATTTATAGGAGCTGTGTACCGCTCTGAATGCCTCGGATCATTACCCTCAACACTTGAATTAACTTTCTACGTTAATCCCTAAAGGTTTTGTTACTGTTGTTTCTTGAGTATCTCTTGTGTACCTTTGCACTTAGCAATTATTTACCAGTGAATAAATCTGGTTATTTGAAGCCTGGAACTTCATATTACCAAACACTCACTTGTTTAGAATAAATTTGGGTGATGCGAAAATCAAGAAATATAAGGTCGGTGCGCTCTTTTAATAATGTGAGAAGTTGCTCTGTCAGAGAGATGCACAGTTGTATTATTGTCTGGGTGATAGGGAGGATCAAACCTGGTTATTGCGATAAGAAACTACAATTTATTGCAGTGAGAGACTACCAATCTATATTGGTATAAGTTTAGAGGTATAAGTGTTATAAGTGCCAAAGAGGGACAGAAACAAGGAGGGTAGAAAACAAGAGAATTTTGTTACGTAAATATGCACATTTTGTTATTAGGAAAAGCTGGTCCTCGAGGAGATCTCGGTCCTGCTGGTGTACCTGGCGAACGTGGTTCTAAGGGACCCTCAGGACCAAGTGGAGAAGTTAAGGTTGGTTCTTTCATTTTTTCAGTGCATTGCTCCCTATTTCTTTCATTGAAAGATAGTGTTTAAATCCATATAAAGTCAGGGGTTAAAATAACTGCTGGTTATTACTGTGGAGGAGAGATTTTTAGAATCAGCCAAATTGGCTGAAAATAGAGTGATGACTGGCAGTTATTTTAACCTGTTGTAAAGAAGTTTTATTTTAGAAAATCTAACATGTTCAGATTTTATGATAAAAATGTCTGCACTCTTTTCTTGTGATATATGCAAGCCTCAAAATAATTTTCGAACATCGCCTGTGGAAGAGTGTTTATTTATATAATTTTCAGCTTCAAAGCAGAAAACTTAAAAAACACTCCTCTATAGGTAAGGTTTAACAGGTATTTTGAGGCTTGTATATCTGAATTTTATAAGAAAGGAAGCAACGACTGTCAATGACTATCGATGGTCATGACCCATGAACCTGTTCTATACAGGAAGACACGAAATGAATCACTGGTTTTTTTGGCTTGATGTAGAAGTATGGTTCTGTAGGAAGATTTATTTCATATAAACTGTGTTTAAAGTAACTGTTGATCATAACTGTGGAGGATAGATCTCTTAGAAAATTTTCTTTACAATAATGACTGGCAGTTATTTCAACCCCTGGATGAAAGGATAACATTTATTGCCATTTTTCTGCAGTGGTCAGATAAAGCAGTTGCTCTTCTAACTGGTTATCAATTTGCAGCACAACTAAAAGAAATGCCAAAAGGTAACTCATTTATCATAGGTTTCTGTCATGTTTGATGTTTTTGTGGTCACTCATCAGTCTCTTAATTTCACTGTGTTGGAAATAAGGGAACATAATCACTGCGAAAAGGCTTCAGATATGCCTAAAGATCACTTCTATGCAGTGATTATGTTCCCTTTGAAGCTTTGCTCAAAAATCCTTCACAGTGATTATTTGCTCTTATTGCAAGCATTCTTCCAATTGTGATCCCAATCGTGACACTGTAAAGAAGGGTGCTGCGTCATCAAGCTGGCAATTGATTGGTTTCTGCTATTTAACTAATCAATTACAATATAGTTGATACAATACTCTTCTCTGTGGATATGATGCAGTTGATTCCTTATACTCCATCTTCTTAATATTTGTTTTTGTTAGGTATACTAAAAGATTGGGAACACAAAGGATTTGGTTTTCTTAATGGTGGATTTAAACGAGAAGGTGGTATTTTGACTGTGCCAAAAAAAGGTTTTTACAATGTATACTCACAAGTGTTCTTTCAAGCAGATGAACCAGGAATTGACCCTATGCTTGTACATTATGTTTATTTATTTCGAGGGAAGGAGAAATGGATTCTTTTAAGAGGCTATGCTACAAGGCCTGATCATACTAAGTTTGGACAAGCATTTTATTCAACACATGCCTCAGCAGTATTCATACTCAATCCCGGCGACAGGCTGGCTGTTGGTGTGGAGCAAGGCCATTTACCATTTGTGTCGTATGCAGAGTCAGTTACTTATTTTGGTGCATACATGGTTTAAACCATGTCGAAATTAGTTTGAATTGAAAGAGTAAACCAAGTAAAGCGAGCACCTTGAAAGGGGGTTAAACCCAGTAAGTATCCAACAAGGGATACCTATAATAAAGTTGACCACAACAATACCATCTACTTACAGAGTATCGTTCTTTGATAGCTTCCTGCCAAATGATAATAGGTAGTTGAAAGCAGGCTTTTAATATTGCAAAGACAATGCAACCGATAGAACATTTGTTGATCAAAGATTATTGTTGATTTTGGAGAAAAGTTGCAACAATTGTGGATAGAAACGGAAAGAAATGAAGAGAAATGGGTAGATTGAAAATAATTACAGGCATACACACAACCTTCAAAATAATGGTCGGACATCACTTGTTGACAAAGAACACTCCCCCACAGGTGATGCCTGGCCATTATTTTGAGGTTTGTCCACATTATAAATGATGTCTATTTTTTTGTCAACTTCCTTTCCTATGGCTTCTTGCTGTTTTGATAGACTTGACCAAGACACAAAATAACGAACGGACATCAGCTGTGGATGAGTGTGCTCAAAAACTCTCCTACACAGGTAACGCACCGTTATTTTGAGGCTTGTTTGACAAGTGTAGAGTTTCATTTCAATGGCAAGAAGTTTTTGGGACAAGGTTATATTTTGTATAAAACCTTTCATAGCAGTTCTATTTTTATATATATATTGTCTGTTTGTTATAAAGTTTAGTGTTTCGTACGATTTTATAATGTCAATATTCTCATGGGGTTGTTAGGGCACTATCTGTATTCTCATGTGTCTTAGGGCGTTATTTGTTTGCTAATGTTTATATGCCATCTATTCTTTGTTGATTGGCATTTCTTATTTTCGAAACACCCAGTCAGAATAATATGAACACAACATTTCATTTCAGCAGGATCAAAGCTTCAAACCGTTAGGGACTATCTCAAAATTTTGCTCCAAAACCAACTTTTTTGTTAGGGTTAAATCTAAACTAAAATTGACAAAACTCAACAAAAAATAAAACTGTACAGAAGTGTGTTAGGTCAATGATTGCAAGATCCATCGCAAGATCATTGACTCAGTACTCTCCTCAGTAGATTTTATTTTGAGACAGTCCCTTCGTTATTTCGAAGTTAATCCGATGTCGTTTACGCATTTTGGGATCTATCTTGTATCTTTCGCAAACAGTTTATTAGATTAGTGCACCCTTACTTACCATTAAGATTCTTAAAAGATACAATATGTTTCTATTAAGCTTTTGTAAAGATATTGTTCGAAATAAGAGCAAATAACTATTGTGGAGGAGTGTCTTTTGACCATAGTTTTAAGCTACGTAGCCTGAAATTATGCTCACAAATCCCCCCTCTACAATGATTATTTGTTCTTATTTGGAACATTGAACTATATTTTTCTACGTCTTCTAATATAGCTTTGAACTTTTATATATTTTTGTACCTAATTCCTATTTCTTTCTAGTACATTTCAAGCCTGAACAACTGCCAGAAATCATCTGTGGAGAAGTATATTTGGGCATAGTACTTAAAATATCTCCTTCACAGGCAATGTCCGGTAGTTATATTCAGGCTTGCATTCATGTGTAAGTGGTGTTACATTTTTATTTTCAAATAATTCAACTCAAAAACAACCAAACTTCTCATGAAATAGCACCTAAAAATCATGTGTTCACTCCATTTAAGCATTTTGAAATGGTTTGGGTGAAATGGTTTGGGTGTGCCTGAAACATAAGGAAATTTTCAACATTCAAAATCATTATTCTTGAGCAGCATATTTTTAGCCAGTGGTCGAAAGAAGAGTAATCACTGTTGAGAAGGGTTTTTTGAGCTTTATAGCCTGCAGCTATGATAAAAATCATTTCTCCGCAGTGATTAAATATTTTTATATCGACCACTGCTGCAATATCCATGACGTTCAATACATTTCATGTGAGAAATGTAGAGCCATAGAGTTTTTCAAATATTCCCAGGGCTGGAAATATTACTGTAAGGGAGGGACTTTTGATCATAGCTTCAGTGACTATTTGCCCTTGTTTCCATCACTATATTACACATGTATTTTAGTTAATACACTATTACGACAGCAAACATTTAAAAATGTTAGTTAATCTCGTTTCTAGAGCTATTGTTGTTTTGATTCTGTCAAATACACGAAGTACTGAGTACAAGGTTGACAGGAGTTTACGATGTATTTTCAATCCATGGTATATTAAATATAACTTTATTTTATAGTTTTTGAATTTACTTATTTGATATTTGCGTATCAGTTACATCACAACATGCTTGAAAGCCGGAGAAGAACTAGCTGATATCACCTGTGGGGGAGTGTTTTATTAGCATACTAAAAAACACTCCTCCATCAGGTGATGTGTGACAGCTACATTCTGCCAAAATACTCAAACTGAGTGGATACAGGTGATTCGAGATGATGGAATAAATATCTGCGAATATGTTGTTGGGACATTCTGAAATATGAAATTTACCGCGAGCAGTACTCCCAGTGAACAAAAACCTGTTCAAAGTCCGCAGTAAAGACGCTAAAAAACGTTTTCAACGTTCTAGCGTCTTCACTGCAGACTTTGAACAAGTTTTTGCCCACTGGTCTGGATATTTTCATTCATTCTGTTTCCAGTTAGTATTGATGTTTTTTGGTGATTCAGGTTCTTGTTTGTTGTGGTGTATTTTTAATCGGTTTCATCGATTTTATTGCCTTGATACAAAGCACTATGCCAATACAACCATTTTCCCTTTTAAAGTTTTGTTTTTGGATATCCATTGGTCAAAAACTTGTTCAAAGTAAGCAGTAAAGACGCTAGACGCTAGTGTCTTTACTGCGGACTTTGAACAAGTTTTTTGTCCAGTGGATAAGGTTGTAATCAAACATGGAAATAACCCAATAAGCACACGACATTGGATCAACTTTTCGGCGTTGGTCCGACGTTGCATGCATGTAGGGAGTGTCCCAGTAAGCAAAACCTTTTGCCCACTGGGGTATTATCTGTGGAAATAAGTCGAAATAATGCAATGTTCGAAATAAGAGTAAATATTTACTGTGGAGAAGCCATTTTAGAACATAGCTTCAGGCTATAAAGCCCTCCTCCACAGTGATTATTTACTTTTATTTCGACCACTCGTAGTGTCTGCAAAGAAAAAGAAATATACGAGCTTGTATTGATTTATCTCTTCATGGTGGAGAAACCAATAATTAGCAAGTTCATTGTTATAATACACTTCTTCGCAGATACTATACCGTTGATTCGATTTGGAGTCCTCCATAGGTGTTATTTATTTCAATGTTTGCTTGTGATATGCTTTAGTATCAACCATCTGCATTAAAATCGAAGCTGGTGAATTTCATTCCACATTATTTAACTGCAATTCTTCACCAAGATACCTGAAAGTGCGTATCAGTTCAACATAGAAGCAACACGAATCACTCCTACACAGTGATTATTTTTGCTCTTTTGACCATAAGATAACTATAACCGCGAGGAAGGGTGCTATGTTTTGTCTCTAAGCTATAAAAGGCATGCGACATATAATCGATGTCAGAAAGACGTCGTTTTGACGTCGCTTGTATTGGTCTCTTCGTTAAGAAGAAACCAATCAATTGTAAGATCGTTGGCTAGGTGCTCTTCTCCGGAGGTCAAAATTAAAGCAAATAATCACTAGGGAGGAGGGATACTTGAGTATAGCCTTAAACAATTTTCGAGCACTTTCAGTCGTTAAGGTTATCTTGGTGTTTGGGTATTGCAGACAGGTTTAAGTAATGTAAGGTATTGTATTTTTAAACGCGTGTTTACTTCTATTTAGGGCCTCTTTATATGGAGCCCGATATATCACCCAGCCGATATAACTTTCTGAAACGATGTTCCATCTCGTCCCTATTTCTCCAGTCATATCGGCAGATCATTTATATGGCAAGCGAGTTATCTCGCCTAACCGATATCTCGCTTTATTCATCCGAGATATCGGCTAGGCGACATGAAATATACATATTTCAGGACATGCAATGGTCGAGGAAACGTAATGAAAGTTATATCGGAAAACTGAGTTATGTCGACAAGGTGAGTTATCAGCTGAGCGATATATCGGTCTCCATACTAGTGTTGTGTTTTGTCTATCTGATATTTTGTCAACGAGTGTGATATATTTTAGCTTCCTTGTTTGTGACTAGTTTGGCAATACTTTCCCAGTGGGTAGCCCTCGAAATTCACTACGGCATTCACCTGTGAAAATTATTTTCGAATGCACTCCTCCACAGGTGAATGCCGTTGTGAATTTCAAGGGCTGCTGGGTTATTCTGCAAGCCTGAAAATAACTGTTCTACATCACCAGTGCAGGAGTATTTTGCAGCTGAAGTACATTAACTCTTCCATATATGGTATTCTCGCCATCTTCATCCAACCATGTATTGTTAGGTTGAAGTTGAGTACAGAGTTATGGATCCAAAGCGTATAGAAATCAATGAAATAGAAAGCGTAGGCTAAATCTTAAAGGATGTCTTTGTTGTCGTCTGGTGGAAATAAGAGTATATAATCACTGTGGAGAGGAGTTTTGTGTGCATTACTTCAGACTTTGTATTCTGAAACTATGAATTCCTTCTTTGCGGTGATTATTTTGTTCTTATTTCAACCTCTGCTGTTTTTGTTGTTTCGATTTTTGTTGTTGTTTACGCTGAATAATAGAGTTTTATTTTTGTACCATGATTGATTATATTTTGTTGATAATTTTTAGATGATTTTTATAATGTTTACGATTTTCTTTCTTTGTGAGGTATTAGTATTGGTCAAAATGAGAGCAAATAATCACTGCGGAGAAGTGATGTTTGAGCATGGCTTTAGGCTACAAAGTCTGAAGCGTTGCTAGGAAATTCCTCCTCCACAGTAATTACTTGCTCTTATTTCGACCACTGCTAGTATTGCACTGCAATGTCGAAATAAACGTGCAGTGAGAAGTTGAGCAAAACCGTTCCAGTGAGCACAGACTTGCTCAAAGTCCGTAGTATATAGACACTAGAACAACGTTTTTGATGCTGTTCTATCGTTTTTACTGCGGACTTTGAATTTTTGTCCACTAGGATTAATCAATGTATTGACGTTTATGTTGAATTGGCTATACCGTCGTCACTGCCGACACGCGTCGTCTAGCCTATGTCTTAAAGACGTCGTGTGTTGTCTGGGAATCTGTCGAATCAAGCAGATTATTTTGAAAATGAGAATATTGTTGTTTTACCTATTTTTTGGTTTTATTTGTTGTTGTTGTTATTGTTTTTCACGGCGATTATAGACCTCCTCTTCATGAGCTTAATTTGTACCTATAGTTGTCTGCTTCACTTTCTCACTCTGTATACAGCTTTCACTCTTTCGTTCGTTCAATGATCCTTTTGTAGCAATTCAAACTCAAGCTGATCGAATTTCAATGATGTTTAATGTTTGTTGCAAGGCTGAACAGAGATGATATAGACTGCACAAAAGGATGTTATTGCATTGCAACAAGTTTCTACTTTGAGCAGCGAACACTTCATGTATATCTGTTGTGAACAGAACTGTTATATAAATTATAGCCCAGTAGGCAAAAACGTTCAAAGTTCTAGCGTCTTTACTGTGGACTTTAAGCAAGTTTTTGCCCACTGGTAAACTTGCTATGTTATTGTCGTAGGACTATTAATCCCGTGAGAAACAAAAGACGAATTTCGATTCGCTGATTTCGATCGCGCTATATTACTGAGTATGTGCGTCAGTTAAAAACTTCATAAGAATCAGTGAATTGAAATTCACCTCAAAACGATATAGGATTATAGTTTTATAATGTTTAAATGTCTTCGTGTAAAAGTAGATTTACATAGTAAATGTTACTTCATACTCGAGATATTATGATAAGTGAGACTTGTGACCTGGAAGGAATATAGGACTGAATTTTTACCTGTTTCGATTTTAGTGTACAGAGAAACCCTTTAGTAAAAATGAAGGAATTGTTGATATTTTTGTATTTAAATGTAATGTAAATATACCCTTATACCCTGCCGACACGCGACGTCTTACCAATATCAAAAAGACGTCTTTTCGACGTTGATAAGACATCGCGTGCCCGCTGGGTAAGCGTTAATATTATCTACGGAGTAGGACCCAGTGGTCAAAAACATGTTCAAAATCCTCAGTAAATACGCTAGAACAGCGTTAACGTTGTGCAAGCGTCTTTTACTTCTACTTTGGACAAGTTTTTGTTCTTACTGCTGACTTTGAACAGGTTTTTTCCCCGCTGGGTTGTATTTTAGTTGATCGAAGAAACAGTTACAAGATCGTTAACATAACACCTTTACAGATATTATCAGTGCACGGTTTACCAAATAGTCACTGTATGGAGTGATATTTGCGCATAGTTTCATGCTAGAAAACCTGAAGTTATGCTCCTAATTAACTCCTCCACAGTGATTATTCTTATTGCAAGCATACGCTTTTTTCTGACCCTCTTGAAATCAAGATCTCGTTCATGAAAAAGTCCTGGATACAAAAGTTGAATGAGTGAACTTCTTTCACAGCTGGGAGAGCTGGCTCTTACCATTACTTGATGTAGCTACTAAATGATACGGAAACGAGGCGCAAGTTTTAATCTGGTCAGTAGTTTAAATTAACTGTAAAGGGAAAATTTGTAAGAAAATCATATTTTGTTCGTTTATTTTTTAGTATGCATATCGGCTACAACCCAGTGCGCCAAAGCCTGTTCAAAGTCGGCTGCAAAAACACTAGAACAACGTTGAAAACATTGTTTTAACGTCTTTATTGCACTAGGAAGATACTTTTACTATGGAACAAAGTCGTTTTCTAAAAATATTAGCAGAGAAGCAAATGCAAGCTAAATTTAGTATACTGCGAGGAAGGGCGTTATTTCAACAGGCTTGTCATTGGTTGGTTTCTTTGTAAAACAGAACCAATCAATTGCAAGATCATACTATTTGTATAAGTATTAACTTTGAGACCCTTAATAAGAAACCCAGTGGGCACTGGACGTCTAATAAATGTCGAAGACATCAAAACGCAAGCCTGGATTTAACTGCCGGCATTACCTGTGGAGGAGTGTTTTTTCAATATAGTGTTCATCTTAAAAGCTGAACAATACTCAAAACCCCTCCTCCATTGGTGATATCCGACAGTTATATTCAGGATTGAAACGACGTCTTTTCGACATTTACTGTTGAGTTTCTAAAGTTTCTCTGTGCGGTATATATGCGTACTACTATTTCGTTCTCAGTTTTTTTTTAATTCTACCTATCCTTCAATGTTTTTTTTAAGTAAATAAAGTTTTTATGAAGAACTTTGTATGATGAACATTTATATTGAAGAATGGTGGTATGATTTCCATTTTAAAGTAAGGTTCTTTTTCACATTTTCCGGATCCTGAATTTGTTTTAGGTACAGGTGTAATCTCGGCCTCATTCCAAAGGATTCTTGCCTTTTCGTAAATAGTTTTTCACAGGCATTCGGAATTAATGACGCAACGGGAATAGTGACAAATGAGTGCGAAGCACGAAGTGAATATAGCCTGGTTTACACTACCCGATAAATAAGGTTCAGTTTACATGGTCTGCAAGTCTAGCATTTTCGAAATACGAAAGAGCTTCGATGCCATTGGTATCGAAGCTTCATCGGACCCTAGATTCGATACCACACTGTTTTCTGCATAAGCACTTTTATCTGACGCGTTGG
>JAULBZ010001392.1:0-22458 GCA_032360805.1 Neoturris breviconis | reverse complement strand
CAACCGAAAATTTAAGGCTTTTTATCCGATTGAAAATTCTGAATTTTTGCTCGAATTTTGCCTTGTCTCAAATATTTGTGGGATTCGGTGGCGAAATAAGTGTAAATCACTGTGGAAGAGGGATTTTTGAGTATTTGCTTTACACTGTCTAGCACGAATAACTTCAAGCAAGCAGACTTTCTTTTTTGAATTTGGTGTGAGGCACAAAATATGAGTAAATAATCACTGTGGAGGAGGGATCTTTGAGCACAACTTCAGGCTTTTTAGCCCAAAGCTAAAAAAAATAACCCGTCTTATCGCCATTGTGAAGGGATCGTGGAAAAAACGTTGTTCGTTCTGTATATTCTGTTAATGTTTCTATGAAATTTTGTATGGTCCAACTATTTTTACAACAGCATATTATAGAAATATCCTTAATATTGTGAAAGAAAGAGAATGCTATGTATGAAATAAATATCTCACTCTTACATATCTGTTTTGTTTTCATTGCGTGAAACACCTTAACAAAATTGTGATAGGAACCTTGAATAACTCAGTCTATACATGCCGCTTTTATGAATTGTCTAAAACAAGCTGATCTGATATCGATTAGAATAAGATAAGTTAATAATTTTATTCTTGTTCCATGCAAAGACGTTGAGATACAAAGCTCTCCCTTCGATCGTCAATTCCGATAATAGTGGTAATATACGTTTTTTTTTTAAGCATCAGTAAAATTGAGTTGAGGCTCAGTGATGCTTATTTTCTTTATCGATTTGATCCTCCAGTGATGCTACGATATTGCATAATTTAAATACAAATGTGTAACCAAAAATGCAATTGGTTTTGATTCGCACCATTGCTTGCACATGCCCTTTAGAAAAAGCGAAAATTTTATTTTTTCATTAAAAAAAAAAGAAGTCAATCGGCTTAAAATGTAGAAATTTTGATTCTGCCTCGTTTTCATAAAAAAAAAAGGTCAAGCTTTTTTCAAAAAAAGTTCTACAAGAAACATAAGAAACGGTTCACTGGTTAAAATCAAAAAAATAAAATTGGTTTTCATAAAGAATTAATCACGCTTTTTTCAAAAAGTTCTAAAAAGTCTCTAAATCACACTTTTTTCCATAAGAACCGGTTCACTGGCTAAAATAACAAAAAAAAAAAATAGTTTTCATAAAAAACTCACCAAAAAGCCATCTTTCAAAAAGAGGAAAGTTTCATACTCAAGAATGACGTCAACAATAGATCATCAATAGAACAATAGGCCACTGAGACCTCACGGTAGCCTGGGTACCAGTCATTACCATTACAAGGTGGTTAAGAACTGAGTCTCAGGCTACCTTTGTTATCGTAAAATCCCGTGTATAAGCCACCACCTCCCGTATATAAGCCCTACCTTAACCTAAAATCTTTACCCACGTATAAACTACCGATAAAGAAAATTTACGATACGGTAAATTATAAAAATACGGCTCGCGACACTTTGTTAACCCGTATTTTATTGCGCTTTGACCCTATTTAGCCCGTGGAATCCTCTAAAGGCTGAACAGGTTTAGGTAAATAATTTAAAGCACAATTGAAAATACGGTGGGGTTATTAAAACTTATGTTCGGGAGCCTCGGCTTGATTTGACGTACCTTGACTTTTGATTTCCTATATCACACCTATAAGGTATACTGGAAGAAGAAGGGCTTTGAATTTTTAGGTTAGGTGTAGGGCTCATATTCGGGAGGCGGAGAGGGCTTATACACATCGTGAATATTTTAGGTTAAGTAAAAGCAGGGCTTATATTTGGGAGAGGAGGCACCGTTTGACGTACATTGACTGAAGTGATTTCAAAAAAGTAAAACTTAAATGTTTTATTGCATCGGGACTGTAAAATCTATCAGGGAGATTCGAATTGCATAGGATGTTCTGATAGTTTAAATAGGAAATTTGAAGGGACCACACAATATTTTTTCGAATTAAAGATTTTTCACTGTATTTGTTAGCTAAATATTCAACCTCATTCCCAGGGCTTCTTGCCTTTTCGAAACACGATAGAGCAGCGGAGTTGCTAAATAATTGCAGCCTGGAAAAAACAGGGCAAAACCTCTATAAAATGGACCCCAATAGTCAGTGATGTTTGTGTAAGTTCTGATAATACTGTAAAGCGGATATCTGGATTTAAAAAACCTGTAAATCTCTTAAAGGCGAATCTCCACTAGGCGAAATCTAAACAAAGCCATTACATTGGTTGAAAGCGATTTCACCTCTGATTTTTGAGAAAAAAATCACTGGTTTTAATTTGTTAAGAACCAGTTCGCCTTAAACCTCAATATAACAGTCTGACATTCAGAGCTGAAAACTGTACTAAAATACCCCCTTCACAGGTGATGTCCGACCGTTATTTTGTGGCTTGCAAGCCAGTAATTCGATTCAAACGAATCTTAATAACTTGTTCAAAGTCCGCAGTCCTAGTGTCTTTACTGCAGACTTTCAAAGGTTTTTCCCACCGGGATGAACTTGAAGTGAACCTTACTAAAAATACAGGAAAATTGTACAGGAAACACATGAACAGGATTAGTGTTGAGGTTATTTGACCATTTACCATTATTTCGTAAAATTAGCATATATTGCCCAAGCATCCCCAATTTCAATTATGACCTCCAAACCTACAGAATTATGCTGTCACATCAAACCACCCTTATTTTATACCCCACGATTTTTATCTGGCGACTTAAAAAAAGAGGAGTGAAATCAGTTATAAAGTTTTAAAGAAATTCTATTTTCTATCAACAAAAAATATGACGTCACAAAATACTCATGTACAAAATTTTTCTCTTTAAAAGATAAACTATATATATATTTATATACTCAAAAATGTAAACATAGAAGTCACGTAAGTAGTGACTGGTCCAATAAGAACATTGGTAAAAGCCAGACGAATAAAATCCTGAAGTGAATGAGAGTAAAAACACATCTGCAGCATTTCCATTGAGGATCGAAATAATCCGAGAAGCACAATGTACCAGTGGAAAAAACTTGCTCAAAGTCTGCAGTAAAGACGCGAGAGCAACGTAGAACGGCGTTGTTCTAGTGTCTTTACTGCTGACTTGGAACAAGCTTTTGCTCACTGGGAAAGAAATCAATCAATCGTAGGTGATACAGATTTTGAAATAAAAGAAGATAATCACTATGGAGGAGTGAATATTGAGCATAGCTTCAGGCTTTACAATGCTCAAAATTTACTCCTCCACAGTGATGTTTCGTTCTTATTTCCAACACTATATTACACCCTTCTTTGCAGGTCATTTCGATTCCTGCAAGTTATGGTCAAGAAACGCCAAGACGACGTCGAAATACTACCGTCATATTGACGTTGTTTGTTGCTGATGTCCCAGTGGGCAAAAACTTGTTAAAAGTCTGCAGTAAAGACGCACCGAATGTTTGAGTGTTTTTTTTTACTGCGGACTTTAAACAAGTCTTTGCCCATGGATATGTTTTTTTGGTGATAATTTACAATTCTTTTATGAATGTTCGTATAATCAATTCGGATGTTGGTACAGTTACTTAGTTCATTCGTGCATCAACTGACGTGTGAAAATTTACATCGATCACCAGAACGACATCCACGCGGAGTGAAGAAATGTTGACACATGACTAAAAATTGAAGGACAGACGTTACATAAAGCAGATAAAAATGAATGAGAATTATTATTATGTCCACTATCGAGACGGCACAAAACCTGTTCAAAGTCAGCAAAATAACGTTAGAACAAGGTTCTTTGAACGTTCTAACGTTATTTTGCTAACTTTGAACAGGTTTTTGCCGGCTGGATAATATCAGAGGGTTATCTTTTGTCATAACCTCAACGAATTCCCAACTTTAAATTATCTTTTCAACCTAATCATAAAACCCACTGAAAAGTTTGGAAATTTCTTTGGCTTTGCTTCGTGTTTGTGTAGAATTTTATAATACAAACCATGAAAAAGAAAATCGGTAAAACTCGGCGAACGTATTTTTTGAATGGTCCCCACCTAGCTAATAGTGTACACAAGACAGTTGTTTGGTTATTAAAATTTTCAGGCTTCTGAATTCCCGTCTTAGCTTTCAAAGATAGTCCTCCACAGGAGAATGCCGTCGTGAATTCAGAGGCCTGATTGCAATTTACATGATGTATAACTCACCATTTTCGTTTCGATTTCTGCCACCTCTACCACGGTTACCACCGAAATCTCTCCTGTCATGTGGACCTTCTTCATGAACCCACTCATTTCCACCGCCTCTTCGTTCGAAATTCCCTTTATCGCGACCACGGTTATTCCCACCGCGACCTGGGTCATTTCCACCGCGACCACGGTTATTCCCACCGCGACCTGGGTCATTTCCACCGCGACCACGGTTATTCCCATTGCGACCTGGGTCATTTCCACCGCGACTGTTTCCGCCGCCTCTTCTAAACCCTCTACCAGCACCTTGATTACCATAATTGTCGTTGAAACCGTCGTTGCGCCCTGGCGGTCCATCAAAGTTACCGCCACCATGATTATTCGGACCACCACGAAAGTTGTCGTTAAAGTTGTCGTTAAAATTGTCGTTATAGTTGTCGTTATAGTTATTCCATTCTTCGTTTGGACCCTTAAGATAGGAACAAAAAATATATTATATAATAAATGTATTACTTGTAATAAAATAGAACAGGGGAATAGCAAGCTTTTTTGACAAGACTTCGAGCTTTTTTGACTCTGAAAAACTTAAGAGAAAGTGTGAGTTAATATGTGTTCCTTTAACTGTTACCTGAACAGGGTACAGCGAATTTTTAAGAAATCTAAAGAATGGCTTTTTATCACTCTCCTGTGCCTAATTGTAAGGGAAAAAATTCCTGTTTTAGCAAAAAACCCCACCCATTTCCATTTATCAGGCACATGTTTTATAAGGGTTTGACCTAAAAACCCTTTGAAGAATTGTCAGATTTTATGCAGACCCCTATCCCCCTACAATTAGGCAAAGGAGAGTATGTAGTGGAAAAGATTATTATAAGTATCGAAAATAGAAGTGTGCTCTTGTATGTTGCGTGGTTAGTTATTTTTAAAAGCAGGAAAATGTCCAATTAAATGAAGATAATGCTGGAGGAGCAAATAACCACGGTGGAGGAGGGATTAAATCAACAACACACACATACGCAGTGACTATTCGCTCTTATTTCGACCATTGTAAACCATTAACAACTGCGGGATTTACTTTTACTGAAATAAAATCAAATAATCACTGTGGAGGAGTGATTTTAAGCATTGTTTCATGCGGTTCTTACCTGCTGCGATTCATCCCATCTTGGTCGTGGTCCATTTCTTGGGTTAAATCCACCGCGTCCACGATGCATAGGTGGGCCTCCTCTGCCTCCGTTAAATCTTGGACCATTTCCTCGTCCACGTGGGTTGGCTATTGGTTGCGACATAATGGATGGAATATTTTCTGGATTTTGATGAAAACCATTGTTGTTATTTAGATTGGGCGGATGATTCGGAGGTGGAGGTGGTCCATTGTGTGGGTTAGAACCTGCAACAAAAATCACAATGAACTTGCAAGAACATCAAATATTTCGTGTGTTGAATTTCAGAATGAGTGATTGGAATAAAATCAAATAATCACTGTGGTGGAGTGATTTTTTGAACATTGCTTCAGGTTTTAGCCTAATGCAATGGTCAAATATTTCTCCCCCATAGTGATTATTTGTTATTATTTTAAACACAGGAATAACAACACAAATAAAGTGTATTGTTAGTTGTTCCAAAATTTTCTCCACAGCACAAAATATGGTTTTTCATTTGTCTATACCAATATGACCGCAGTGTTTGAAGAGTAAAAAATAACTATAGATGAGGGATTTTTGAGCAATGCTTCCGGCTTTCTAGCTCTCATTACGAACTTTGGATCGATATGTGCTCTGGGCAACCCTTAGGAAAGCAAACATTATGCAACTCCTCCAAGACAACGCCTTTCCAAAGTATATATCTCCTCTCCAAGTAGAAATATAACTAATTGTAAGCCTCTGCTTTTAGAGCGATTTTATTGTAGTGACAATGATTAAAAAAAAAGAAGCTTACCTGGTTGTCCAAGCAGTGATGGGGCGATATTAGCTATGACAGAGGTTATAGGATTAGTTTGATCGTTTGCACCAGGGAATTGATTATTTGTACGTAACAGTTGGCTCATAATGTTTTGCACAGCAGGAGAAACATCTGGAACCTTCTTTGCTTGATTCTGATTGGGTCTGAAAGCTTGTGGATTTTTTATTGGTGGACTCTTCAATGTTGGAGAAGTGGGAATGGAAGTGTCGTCATCCGAAACAGAGGATTGTCGTGGATTGGTAGTGGGTTGTTGAACTGCGTTGTTGTTGATAGGTTTAGGAGTTGGGAACACGCTACCATCCTAGTGATGAATAATCCATTACAAGAATGTTTACTATTAATTCGTACTTGAAAAACTCTGAAAATACCTACCGGACATCACCTGTGGGGGAATACTTTTTTTTTAGTATTATACTTAAAAAAAACCTCTTCCACAGGTGACGGCCACTAGTTTTTTTCTAAGCTTGTATCGTGGAAGTAAATTATGAGATTTGTAATTTAAAAAAATACCACATAGTCCTTTTTGAGAAATACAGCAGTAACCTAATGATGATTGAGAAACACTACATCGTTAATATCTCCAATACTTGAGAATTTAGACGAAGAAGTCTATACTGCTATATCTACTCTATTACTTTACATAGACCCTAAAGTGAGTTTACCATTAAGCGAGCTTGCAATTGATTGGTTTCTCCGGTACGAAGAAATCAATCAAATGCATGCTTGTTTAGGGCGAAACTGATTTAGGGGTCCTTGTAAAGGCTGTCATAGAGACTATGGTGGTGAGAATAAGTAATAAATCATGATAAATAGTAATCTATCTACCTCGTCATGTGGTATAATACGTGGTTGTGAATTGTTACTATGCTCATCCGGATCAAAATCAGGTTCAGTTGGATTGTCAGGTAAACTGTAAAAGAAATTAGCAAGTTTTAAACATTATTGTAGGAGGAATAGGAGAGACAATTGATAAAAATAAAAGTGTAATAAATAGGGATGTTGTATAATGGGTTGGTAGCATACTTAGTTTTCATCTAATATTACAAAAAAATAATATCAACACTAACCTGTCTTTTGTGAGAAAAATAAATGCAAGAACACTCTTTTCTCTTTCAGCCTAAAGAATATAAATGGTCTGACTATAAATAGGGATCTCCACTAGGCTATGTATTACATTGGTTGAAAACGATGCCACTTGACAGGGTTAACACCTAGTGCTTCATATGAGTCAAAATAAGAGCAATACTGCGAAGGAGTGATTTTTGAGCATAGATCAGGCTTTTTAGCCCGAATCTATGTTAAAAAATCACTCTTCCACAGTGATTATTTGCTCTTATTTGGACAACTGCTTAACTTAACACATGTTTATTTTAAATAATTCAAACTCTAGAGTTTCAAAAACAAGCTAACATAAACACTGCAGAAGATTTCAGTCATATAAATCTGAAAGTGATAACCAAGTCAATAGGTACAAATTGTTGAAAGTGTAACAACGTCGTGACGTTATTGCTGACTTTAAACAAGTTTTTGCCCACTGGGAACGAAATAAATTACAGAGTTTATCTGTGCTTGTTTACAAAAAAACCCAAAAACATTTCGTAATAAAAGTTAGTAGTGATTGAAATGGGAGTAAATAATCCCTGCGGAGAAAAGATTTTTGAGCATAATGCTCAAAATCACTCCTCCTCAGTGATTATTTACACTTATTTCGACCACTGTATATACCTGAAAATACTTTTCTCTGCTAGATTCACCGGCTAAGAAACCTGGCACACCAGCATTGTCAACAGGTATTAAGCGACTCCACTAAAAGTAATAAAAACAATGCAGTTTTCAAAAAAAGAACAAATAATCACTGTAGAGGACGCATTTCTGAGTATAGCTTTAGGTTTTTTAACCTAGAACTATGCTCAAAGATCACAGTGATTATTTGTTCTGTTTGGTGATTATTTGAACACTGTATTGTAGACATATTGAAATTCAGCTCAAGGCCAAATATAACTGCCATAACTGCTTTTAAGCTGAACACTATACTAAAAAAGGCTCCTCCACAGGTGATGTCCAGCAGTTATCTTCATCCATTCAGCTTAATGAATAGTTTTAGTATTAAGAATATCAGTAAAAACATTGAAATGTACAATGGATTCTATTATAATGACACCTACCCTCATTTTTTCGGACATTTTATCTTCCCCACGACGAGCGGCTCTTAATGTCTAAAATATGAAGGATAATTTATGGAAATAAGTTTTACACTGGCGAAGAATATTTGCACAGACGATTTAATGATATGGAAATCTAAATCATTCAACTGCAAACATGTTGCCAAATTGATAATAATCGCCGAATCGGTATGCAACAAAGACAATAAAGAAAAACTGCTGAGAGTTCATAGCTGATACACAACAAAAATATTACCTTTTTTTCTAGCTGTGATTCCTGTTGACGAGCTTGAGAAAAATTTTCTGAATGATGACCTGATGATTAAAAGAAAATATTTATATTTCATATGTTTCAGTGTCCAAAAGAAGAGCAAGTAATCACTGTGGGGGAGAGATATTTGAACATAGCTTCTACAGGAGATTATTTGGTTTTATTTCGAACACTGTGTTTATTTTCATTTTTATTTTCACCAAATGATTCAAACAATCAGTCCAACAAAACATAAGAGCTATCCCCATTCACATACCTTTTCTCTCTCCATCCAGTAATTCAAAGTAACGGACTTTAACAAGTTGATCGTCAGGCGGCCATGTTATATTTCGTTTCTTCTTATTCTTTTTTCGAGCAAGTGAACCTTCGTCAATAATAACAGCAGTTTCTGAAAAGGAAAAAAAATATATGCCTTTTAGTGGTAGCGCAGTGGAGAAAAAGAGAATGATTCTATATAACATATAATCTTTTGAACAATTCAATGCAACGTTACAGAACAGTGTTGATAGATTAAAAATATATATACCTGAGTGTTCATATGCTTGGTTTGCAGCTTCGATAGCAGGGGATGGTCCCAATAAAACTACACAAGAAGAAGGAATCAAACTTAAACATGAGAACCACTAAACAAATGAACTTGTAATAAAATTATAAAATACCAAATATTTGAAAGTGATGATATCTAAACCAATCTCCTTAAAAAGTTATTTTGATTCTCAATGTTGAAAATATGTACAAGTAT
The DNA here is from genome assembly GCA_032360805.1 of Neoturris breviconis. NCBI lineage: Eukaryota > Metazoa > Cnidaria > Hydrozoa > Anthoathecata > Pandeidae > Neoturris > Neoturris breviconis. The sequence goes on along the minus strand of JAULBZ010001392.1, from coordinate 13,193 downwards.
ATGAAACTTACATGCTGAATCATCATTGTTTTCAGGTTCAGTAACAGGCTTATCTGGTATATCGCTTCTAGAAGACAACAACAAAATAATGTAACATATATATATATAACTTTTTTTTCACAACCAAAACAAGCAAAATATAGGTGCACTTATGCGAGGGGGTGTTTATTAATAATGGCAAGTCTACCTTTGGGAAAGCTTTTCATTGTGAAGATCAACTACATCAAGCCTTCAGATATCAATCGGATATCACCAGTCGAAGAGTGCTTTTTGAGTACTATACTAAAAAACACAAGTGATGTCCAGCCGTTATCTTGAGGCTTGCTACGCTACATGCATCAAAAACTTGCCAGGTCAATTGCACTATGACTATTCTCCACAAGTCAGTAAAATCTTTTAAGGAATACTTACTTATCACCTTCAGATTCCAGTTTTGTTTTTTTGTCAGCTGAGGGTTTGTAAAGAATTTCATCAAGTGGTAGTGTGGTCTAAAAGAAAACATTTAATCCAGGTCAGCGACACAGTTTAACTAGTTTAACTTTACTACAGAATAGGTGAATTAAATTTTCGGCAATGGTCAAACTATCTGTTATTTTCACAAAATCTGGATATATTGTCTAAAATGATTCTCAACAGTTTTTGGCTATTTTGTCCATCAATTTCCCCATTTTTGTCCGTTAGTCTATTAAAAATTAGCCACAAATACAGATATCTTGTATTTTTCCTATGGATAATTTTGGATAATTTCTTTTTCTTGTATGCAAAACAACCCACTGTTAATTTTATTACTTCTTTGTACTTAAAAACTGCCTACACAATTTCGGCAAGATTTGTTTTTACTTTATGCTCCTTTTAATAATAGTTGAAAATACTGTTTGATTAGTTCCCATGTGTTTTGTCAGAAATTATTATGTTCCAAATTTTAAGGCAAAAGGTTTTCTTGCCTAATGAATGTACAATGTTCCTTTTTACAATATTTACCTTTGAGTTTGAATTTCTCCTTTTCTTTTTTATAGAAACAGGAACTGCAGCAATCAATGCATTCATAAACCCACTGGAATCTGAGACTTCTATGGTTTTAACAGAATTAGATATGATAGAAACTATAAATGTAAATGATTTGACTTGATTTTAAATAAAGTGCAATGCATGAAAAATGTAAGGTAGTCGTCAATCAATGATATTTTTTAAATAATTAATGCTGAGATATCTGTATTATATTAATTACAAATTTCACTATGTATTTACACAGATAAGAAATAGCCATGCTGTAGATGCAGATATTTTAAAACTTTTAACTGAAGACTTACGTTTTGGATCGGTAGATTTTATTTTTATACGTTTTTCAGGAGGACCTTTTGCATCTATATCCCTGTAAAAGAAAAACAACAAGATTTTTTAAGTTGGCAAGACATCAGTTAAAAATTGCACTACAATATTAATTTCATAGAGGCACAATGGGTGTTATTTAATGATGGAATTTTCGTCATGGTTCTTTATTAGATATACCTAAACATGCGTGACTATTTGTGTTGGTCAAAAACCTTGGTCATTTTTTACAAAGAATACCTTTAAATTCTAGCAGTGTTACCTTTTAATATTTTTTTTTAGTTGTCATAGATACTCAAAAACAAATGTAGTTATATAATATACCTGTTCCTCTTATTGGTTTGTATTTCATCAACTAAAAAGAAAAGAAGAGAATATTCCATCACATAAGCGACCATCTCCAAAATCCGTATGCAGGGAAGGAGTACTGAATCAATGACCTTTAATTTGATTGTTTTTTTTATACAAAAGAAATCAATTAATTGCAAATTCGTTGACTTAACACTCTTATCATATATTAATTTTTCTCAAATTATTGATTTAGGCTTCATTAAAGCTTCTAAAATATTTGCTTTTTGAAAGGAATTTTGGAGATGGTTCCTAAACGAAGAAAATATTGCAAGTGTTCATAAATCAGCTAATAGCAAATTTCTTTTGAAACGATAGATATACCAAAAAGAGTTATGAAGAAAATACCATTTTCATTTTCATTCCCTTTTTTTTCAGCTCCACCTCGTATCATATCTTTCCATTGCCTGATGAGAGATCCAGCATTCTTCTTTACATCTGAAAACAAATTTAATTGGTTGACTACATGCTAATTTTTATGCCATAACATACAGCTGTTCGATGTATTTTAGTATTAAAGCCAATCCAGTCAATAGAAAGTCAGTAGAATAAGTGGTTGAAATAAGAATAATTAATCATTGTCGGAGAGGGATTTTGGAGCATATAGTTTTTTAGCCTTTGAATCCTGAAACTATGCTCAAACATCAACCACCACAGTGATTATTTGTTCTTATTTCGACCACTGAAAACATAAGTGAACTAACATGGTAAGGAAACAAACCTGCATGTTCAAGTTTTGTCATTTGTTTCATCAATTTTCCAGTATTTCCTTGTTTTAACAGTTCCACTGTGATAGGGAGGATCTTTAAAACCTTTATATAAAAAGTAAAAATTATCTACTTCCATCTAGAGCTTTGAAACAGCAAAAAGTCACTGTATTTTACTTGTTTGCTATTTCCGTGTTGTTGATTTTAGATTCATATATTTTTGCCAAACTACAGCAAATGACATTTCTTATTGGTTCTCGTTAAACAATGGATCTTATTAATAAATTTCTGGACACCAAATCGAAGTTAATACTACACAAAGATCTTTGAATCAAAAGATCAAAGATCACTCAAATTTTGATCAACGTGAGTGTTAAAACCTTAGCAGAGAACAACATTCCAATGTCATTGATCAATTCAGAATATACTTACATCAATTAACTCCAAGAGAACCGGGAAGTTTTCTGATTTTGTAAATTCATGCAGCCATTTGTTTAATATGCCCCACCCACCAGATAGAAGAAATCTACAAGAAGGAAATTAATAACATAGAAATAATACTAAGCGGGGGTTAAACTAAATGCTGGTCATCACAAGGATGGAGAGATTTTAAAATTACTTTCAGCCAAATTCGCTGAAAATATTCTGAAAATCCCTCCTCCACAGTGATAAACGGCAGTTATTTTAACCCCGTAGAAAGGCATAATCTTTCAATCATATTGAAACAAAGAAAAGGCTAAAAATAATTGTGAAGAAGGGTGTTATTTCAAAGAGCTTAAAATTTCTTGGCTTCTTTATTGTCTAAATAACAAATCAATTTACAAGAGTTCATTTAAAAGAAAACAACACCTTTAATTGAAACAGAATTAGTTTTAACAAGGCTTGAGGTAAACTCAAGAGTTGTTACAGAGAAGGTACTATTAGGTTAACAATTTATATTTTTTGCCTTTCTTCCAAATAAGAAACAAATCAACCAAGCTGTGTTGATATTGTGCTCGAAATAAAGTCACTGCAGAGGAGTAATATTTGAATATGATTTCAGGCTTTGCAGCCAGAAGCTATGCTAAAAAATCACTCCTCCACAATAATTATTTGTGCTTATTTTGGGCAGTGGATAATAGAATAAACATAATTTTCTACTTTTCTAATGTCTCCCTCTTGTCTTCGCTTTGCTTTGCTTGTCTGCATGTTGCCTTCAAAATGTTTAAGTAAACACATCTACTCATAAGCTTTTCAGCATCCTTCATCATACTAAAATTTATAAAGCAAATTTCTAATATAAGTAGACACTGCAAGGGTCAAATACCTGCATACAAGAGTAAGAAATGATATGTGAATTGATTTTCGTAATAGGAACAAATAATCACTGTGAGTGAGGGAATCTTGATAATTCCCGGCTTTGTAGCTTAAAGCACTTCTCCACAGTGATTATTAACTCTTATTTAGGCCACTGCATGGACTCATTTCAAATACAAACTTTTGAAGGACAAATGGAAGAGCTTTACACTGTTTCATAAACTGATTTATAAACCTTGAGTTTATAAATACAAATTAACTGAACTGTTCAAACTTACCCTACTACCCTTAAAACTTCTTGAGGTGTTTTGATATCTCCAACCACACCCAACATGGGTTTCAGCGCATTGAGTAAGACACGTGGTTCGCCACCAGCAGTTCCCTAAACAGAGCCAGACAAAGAAAGATTCAAAACTTTGTGCTTCTTTAGACTAGCTTCTAAAATTAATTACTCTGTTGCTAGAAGCTCAAAAATCACTCTTCGCCACAGTGATTATTTGCTCTTATTTTGAGCGCTGTATAGACTAATGAGAATTATACGTTTAAAACATAAACTAAAACAGAAGCTTACCATTTTGATGTACAGTGAAAGAACACTTTTCTGTTTTTTGTATTTTTCAAGGTGAATGTAATTTTAATTATATAGTAAATAATATGATCTATAACAAAAATTAAAGCTGAAATAAATGATTTGCACTTTGGTGTAGGATGTTGTAAGTTCAATCAAGCCTTTTCTACTTGCTCAGACTACGTACTGTATGGGACCATCAGTCACACCATTCCATTCATTGAGGCGAGAGTAAACACACTGGAACCTGCCCACACACGCAAAAATTCCCTACGGGTGTAAAGTTTAATGTTTTTTTTTTGGTGATTCCATGAAGTATGGTTAAAGTTATTACAGGGTTCGAATTACGGAACTCAAATCGCTTAGCAAAAGTTGTTATTTGTTTAGAAAACAATGGGAATTTTTGCAAAGCTGAGTAGTAATAAAAACAGAAACATGCTAAGCAATACTGAAAAATGCAAAATGTGACCCCTTAATTCGTGAATTCAGAGGCCTGTACTATAAGGTATATATATAGTGGCTACTTTATTGCGAAAATTTCCTTGATACAGTTACGACAATGTATACAATTTTTTTCGCAGGAATTTACTTTAACGGTCGGATCCCTATGTGGTTTAACTATTATGTTTTTTCATTTTGCGAGCATTTATCTTTATCAGAAATGTTTTATTTAAAGTCCCTCTCATACTTTTTTCATAACTTTTAAATGAGCAGCTTATATAATTTTGGGACACTTTCCAGGGATTGTGGACATGAGAGCTTTTGCAAAAATACATTTTGTGAATAACTTTTTCAGTTTTCAGCATAATATGTACTTTAAGAAAAGAAAGTAATGTGGAAGAAACTTTACCGAGGAGACAAATTTGCGAAATTTAGGGAATTAACTTTCGCGAATCGCCGCTGAAACTGAAACATTATTAGCATATTCAAGGGTTGTTTACAGTATTACATGTTTAACCCATCTTTTAAACATCACCCTCCTAGACTCATACACATTTCCTCGGTTAATGCTTTGTATTACTTTCTACTCGCATGACATTTTCAAAAGAGCATTCATTAATTTATTCACATAATAATAAGAAGAATGTTTAGAGGAAAAATGCTATACAGTAGATTTACAAAATAATGTAATCTTATTCACAGGCTGAAAAATATATTATTTTTTATACAACTATCTTATCATTTCTTTGTAGCAAACTTTATGTGCACAACCTTAAAAGTTTAGAGGATTTTTGGTTTTCGCATGGGATTTTACAGCAAATACAGCAAATTTAATGATACAATAAATTACCGGCAACAATCAAATTATGGATAGTACCGGCAAAAATACCCCCAACACTTGGTACCTGTAAGTACACAAAGCAGTCAAGGGAGGCAGGCATTCTTTAATATGTGTTGTATAATGGTCAAATTATAATTGCCCCCCAAAAACAATAAAATGATAAACAAATTGCTAAACAATTAATTTAGGGCAAAATAACTGCCAAACATAAAAGAGAATAAAAAGATGACTTGTTAAAGGGATTCCTGCATAAAAAATTACTTTTTGATATGGTAGAGGATATTAAATTGCTAAAACAAGTCTTTTCAAATCTTTTATATTGATTTTAAGAAATTAGAACTATCACGTCACAAATTATGATGTCATAAAAGAGTTGGAAAAAATACTGACACAAACATTCTTCTATAAATAACTTTGGTAAAAAGGAAGAAAAATGCTTATAACTTAGTAGAATGAAATTAGGTATATAACAAACATTTTGAACAAAAAAATAATTTTCTACAATGACACCTTTATCGAGTATATTATTATTATATTAATTACTCAAACTGTTTATTGTAACATGTAGTTTGTTTCTACTAAGTTTTAAAAGATTTTTTGAGGAATGTTTGTGTCAGTATTTATCAAACTCTATTATGACATCACAATTTATGATGCCATAAGATAGTTGTTCCAATTTCTTAAAATCGAAATATCTTGAGAACGAGAAAAGATTTTTAAAAAATTTAAAAATATTTTTTACCCTCTACAACATATCAAAAAGTAATTTTTCATGCAGGAATCTCTTTAAACTAACCATTTTTGGACCAAAATCTAATTAAAGTTGCGTTCGGGGTACGAATTAAGGGATCGCAATTCGTATTTTGTGAACCATTTCACAAGTATTGCTAAGCATTTTTTATGTTTTGAATGCAAGGTTCGCAAAATTTGTAGTTGTTTTTACTGATTTTCTAAATTTTTGCGAACCAATTTAACATCTATAATTCGAACCCTGCTGTTCTTGTGCGGTGCTAATATAACATCAGAAAGGGTCCACTCTTTCTACTTGTTTCTAAGATATATACTGTAAACAATTTGCTCTAAAATTTGCAATGAAGCGAATTCCTGATATTTGCAAAACAATTTTTGGGGCGACCTTCTGGATTGGAAAATGATCTGTTTTGAGCTTTGTCCAATGAATCCAAAAAGCATACTGTTTGGGGTTAAGCAGCTTTTTTTGTTTATATACATTCTTTTTATAGCTTTATAATTCAATGCTGATATCTATATATTATACATGTATCAACATTATAATTATAAAGCTACTTTTCAGCCAAACAGTTTAGTGGGGGAAGCATTTTATATTATATATAACGAAAACTAACTTCTTTGGATAATTATACAGAGAACATTGAACTTTTTTAAAGTTTTTTAAAAACGACTTTGTCAATTTTTAGTTTTAATATAAAATGTTTTCCTTTTTGAGAGCCATATTGGAGAAGTGTCCTATTACCCAAGTATGTGGATATATTATGTAATATCATAATATGCATCTACAAACTTTTTTAATATAAGAATTACATAAATACTATTGAGCCTCATGACTCTTAACTTCATGATTATTGCATGATTCTTAATTAATTCTAAAATAGATTTGTGACTCACAATTAAATGATATGTGAAACAACTAACAACTAAATAATTGCAGAGCTTGCAAAAAGAAAAAAAAAACATTTAAAAATCATGATCATGCCATGTTTTTAAGATATATTTATTGTTTAAGGCAAAATCTTTTCTCGTTCTCAAGATATTTCGGTTTTAAGAAATTGGAACTATTTTGGCATCACAAATTATGCTGTCATGATAGTTTGATAAATACTTCGGAAAGCATGAAGAAACGTAGTAGAAACAAATTATGTGTTACAATAAGCATTTTGAGCAAATTATACTTTTACGTAAAGGCACCCTTATCTAGTTCTAGAACCCCTAATAATTATTTGCAGACAATGTTCCAGAGCCCCTAATGATTATTTGCAGACGATGGCATAACCTGTGATTTGACAATCGCTGTAAAAATAAATTTGGCACATAAATAGCATTAAATTATTTGAGCTTGCACACAAAATTTTATGTTACAAAAAAAATTTTGTCACAAGTTATGCTGTCGTCGGCAAATTATTCAGGGATCTGGAACTAGGTACCATTATTGAAAAATATTTTTTTGCTCAAAATGTTTGTTATGATATATACCTAATTTCATTCTACTAAGTTCTAAGCATTTTTCTTCTTTTACCTGAGTTATTAGAGGAATGTTTGTGTCAGCATTTTGTTCAAACTTATTGTGACATCATAATTTGTGACGTGATAAGTAAGTTCCAATTTCTTAAAATCAAGAAACTGTCCCATAGAAACCCATGGGCTTAAAGCGGTTCAAAAGCAAATTTTGGTGGGCTTATAGATGGTCTGAATTTGTTAAGGAAAACGGTGGGCTTATTGGGCGAAATCAATAGCAACATATTTCAAGTTTGAACATTTTTTATCTTTTGAACAAAAGTATCAAAAATACTAATTTACAGCTGAAGAATCAGACTCAGAGGAAAGTACAGCATATGATAAGGGATCACTGTCATCTCTCTCGTCTTCCTGACTGGAAGATTCCAAGTGGAAATCTTCCTTAGGCTGGGGAAAAACAATAAAATAAACAAAACAAAGAATAATATTTTACTTGTCTACACCCTTAACGGGGTACTTTGTACCACAACCCCAAAAATTTCTGTATAACTTCGCTTATTGTGTTAGGCTCAAAATTGGTGACTTTTCACGTAATTGTATTTAAAAAATTCTCACCAAAAAAATTCTCCAAACGGACTCCGGACAACTTTTGGCCTTTGGGACCGGAAATTTTTAATTCTTTTTTTTTAAAATTCAGTATTATTTTGGTCTAAAAGACATTACAACGGCTTTTTATTGTGTAATAATTAAAAAACCATTCATTATTAGCAAATATAACGATATAACAATTGTTCTAGCCAAATTTCCATTTTCGCCTTCCAAGTGAGGTTTTCACGGGTACTGTGGTTGGATACTCACATTCTGCATGAAATTACGACGTATTGAAATTTTTGTTATATCTTCGGATAGAAGTAAAAACAGAGTGGTAGTTCGAAAGTTATTGGGGGTGTGGTACACTATACACCAATGGGTTATTAGACCCCTTAAAAGCCTGGGTCTTAATAGCGTAAAAGCGACCTTTTAGATGTTTTTCCTCCTATTTAAGCTCATGGGCTTATACTCAGGTGGGCTATACATGACCTGACTTTTGCGTTAGTGAAAGGGGTGGGCTTATATGTGGTAGTATACTGTATCTTGAGAACCTACAACATATCAAAAAAGCAATTTTTTATGCAGGATTCGTATAATAGGAAAAATGAGTCAATCCATGATTCTAAATTTATTTGCCTGATTGTAAACTAAATTTCTATACATGGTATATATAAAAAAAATGTGTATGCTGGGTAATATGGGTAAATAGCGTTCATACATGCCCCATTCTAATAAATGCCCACATCTTATATTTTGCTCACATTTCAGGTTGCCTTATTTATTTCCCTCTGAAAAAGGGTAAATTTATGTTAGCCACTAAGCTAGTTTAAAATATTTTCACTTTTCATGGAATTACAGTATGAGTGAGAAATGTGTTTCATGGATTTTTTGTTATGAATTATGTTTGTCCCTTCTATAAATTATAAGGCCTAAATTATATGCAGCTGAATGAAAGTATTTCATAAATGATGAAGTTTCACTTTCACTTTCGTTTCCATATCAAGTGTATACGTTCATAGTTTATGAAGTATATTTACATGACCAGATAGAAAGAGATTTTGTTTTTTTGTATGTATTAGCATACGTTGTGTTGTCTATAATATAGACTAGTGCATGTACTCATGCAAAACTCATGCAAAAGGGAGACTAATGGCCAGAATGGCTGTTAAATATTTTTTGAAAATGTTCATACTATTCTCCAAACCCCAATTTTAACAATTCTTTCATCTATTTTTTCAGCTTATTAACATCTGAATGAGAATAGATATATCGTATAAATAATTCATTAAAATATTACACCACCTTCGTAGAATTGTTGAAGAAATGAAGCAGTCTATTTTTATCTACATATACACTATACTAACCTTCGCAGAGGTTGGCCACGGCGGAAGTCGGATTTTTTCTTCGATGTTATGGGCACTCCACTGCAGATGTTTTTGCGGGTGCGTGAAAATCTCTGCGAGGGAGAGTGATCTATATTGTTACATGGGATGTAGCCAAAAGAAAGGCCTATTAAATCGATTTTCTCAACCTTCTTGACGACGCTACTGGCATCATATTTGTTGTCACACAAACTAGCTTACTCTTGAGCGCCGAACAATCGTCCCACCCCCCTAAACGTTTCTTAATTTTTTAAAATTTTCTCTAAACCTCCTCCTCAGAATCGAAAACAACTGTCTTGTGAGGAGACCGTTTGTTACTACACCTTTAAAAAAATAAAAATCTATTAAGTTAAAAAAAAGAAGAAAAAAAAGCACTCTCCCGTTTAATTAAATCAGCACTCAAGAGTATGGTGCGAAAACAAATGTGAATCAATGGTCGCAGAATGATCTATGTATGCACTTTATTCTAAATTCCATGAACCATGATTAGGACACGGCACCAAGATTTCTTATTAATTATAGTACGAAGTTCGCGCTGGAGCATATTCTCGTTTTCTGTCATAAAAAATCTAACAGTTGCCTTCGTATAGATTTTAATAATTGATAAAAATCGATTATTCATCAGAATGTTTACAATCAAATCAACGAGGCGTACAATTTCAAATATAGACGGGGCACTGATTAAAAATAACTCGTCAGTAATTTCTATGTCAAACCTTCAATAACAGGAACACGTATGGAATCCTCCTGGGATTACAGTAATCTAATTTCTGTATACTTGTTAACAAAGATATATTAACTTTAATTTGGAGTCATTTATGTCTAATCTCAAGATACCAAGAAAGCATAGTGTTTAAGTGCTAACACCCTGATCGAAATTAATTTTCAGCTGCGTCATTAACCTGGTTTCCATGTCGGATCAATAACAAAACAATTTTTAAGTGGAAGCACTTGCCCTAATTCCCAAATTCCCATCACGTAAACGATCATCACTTAACTGAATTACAAACCTATGGAAAATAATTTCTCACTTCACTCAAAAAAAATGTTCAAATGGGGTAGTCTGGCAGCAGCCTTCACTTGGATTATTAAAAATTCGAGTTTTATTATACCTCAAATTTATCCCTCAGGGTACCTTTTGGGCTTTCAAGTTGACTGAGACTGGCAGTTATACATAATTTTAGTGTAAATAACAATTTGTCATGATGCATATAACGTTTTTCTAAACACAAAAAAAAGTATCACTTCGTAGAAACCACCCTCATCATCTCCAGTCGATTTCGCCATTTTGATTCCTTCGAGAGAATAGTTGTAGTTAACTGAAAATATACTTACTCAGTGGTACAAAAGCACTGGTATACAAAACTAATTATAACTGGACTATTTTAGCACATTCCTGGTTTACCCATACTTGCACTTAGCTTAAACAAAACCCAGAATAGTCTTACTGTTACAGCTTACGAAGTGACCAAAATTTGAACACACACCACTCAGCAAAAACTTGATAGTCTTACGATTCAAGGATTCTCTACATCAACCAAGTGTTACCTGACACTTGTTACCTGACATACTTACTTGTTATTTATCGTAGTAACATCTGAGACAAGGGAAGCTGCTCTCATAATAATAACGAAGGTTCAAAGTTATGAGAGAAACTTTTCCTTGACATCTTTTGCAAGAATATTTTGATTGGTTTTTAGAACATGTTGAAGTTTTCAAGTTCCTTAGTAAGTTTGAAAGTTAGCAATACACTTCTATGCTTTCTTGAGATCTTGAAAGTTTTGAGGAAATTGTACAAGGAAATTTCCCCCAAAATACGAATATTTTCGAACACAAGTTTATGACCACCATCCGAAAAAAAAATTCACGTAAACAACAAGAATTTTCAGAAGCAACGAAGCGAAGATAATTTCTCTCGCCCAAGTGGTCACGTGATCCGATTCTGTCAATCAAATTTAAAATTTATGCAAAATGGTAGGCATTTAAAATAACTACTTAGTTTTCAGGCTACAAGAAGATTTCTTCCACTTTGAAAATTTTTAAACTGAGTTTCGCGAGTTTTTAATTTCGCGGGATCGAACTTAGAATTTTTCGCGGCTTCATATTTTGCGTCGCAGACAGCAATATTGTATTTGCTGTATTTCTTTATTATAACGGAAGAGCTTTTTTCCGTGTTTTGAAAAGGCAAGAAGCCCTGGGAACGAGGTTGGACATCCTCTCTCTATCTACTCTCTATTTATATATATAGCGGACACCTCCGCCATGCTAACTAGCACCTTTTCAGAAACGGATTAATTTAGGCAAAAAAAACGGCAACCTCGTTCCCAGAAACGAGGTTGATATAACGGGCCAGTTCGTGTGGACACCTCGTTATAGTAACGTCATAGGGACTTTCTGAAAATCATACTTCTCGATGTTGGTTTCCTTTCATATTTAGTCAGCTGACATCTTTGAGAAATTTGAAGCAGAATGTGGCAACCAAATGATGACGTCATAGTGGCGTCATATTAACTTTCTTAAAATCATTCTTTCCTTCCCTGGTTTATCTTCATATTTTGTCAGTTGATAGGTTGTGACGAGAAATTTTAAGGCATAATGATGGTGCCTATATGATTACGTCATAGTGACGTCATAGAGACTTTATGGGAATCGTACTTCCCGTTGTTGGCTTATCTTCAACCTTTCCATCCAGTCCAGAGCTTCTTGCCTTTTCGAAATACGAAAATTTGAAAAGGCAAGAAGCCCTGGGAACGAGGTTGGGTTCATCTTCATATTTGGTCAGTTGACAGCTTGTGACACCCTGGGAAATTTAACGGCATATAAAGAGATCCTTATGATGACGTCATAGTGACGTCCTAGTGACTTTCTGAAAATCGTACTTTCCGATGTCGGTCTCTTTATATTTGGTTAGTGGATGGACAGTTTGAGACACCCTGAAATATGTTAAGGCATAATGGCGGTTTTATGATGACGGCATAGTGACATCATAGCTACTTACTTGTTTCTCTAGATGTTTGTTTCTCTTCATATATAGTCAGTTGACGGCTATGACGCAGCCATATAATCGCAGTCTTATGATAACATCATAGTGACGTTATATCGATATTCTATCTAAAATCGCACTTCATGTCGTTGGTTTCTTTTCTTATTTGAACAGTTTACAGTTTGTGACATCCTGGGAATGTTGAAGGCCTAATGCCATATGAATAAGTGAATTGCGTGGCAAAATAATTTCCGGGTGGCAAAAAGTAACTGGAGGCTTCGTTAATCATCTAGCTATAATCATCCAACATGGATATACAAAGATATTTGCATCATGTCTCCACATGGACATCCATGGTCACCACCAGCGTGTGTCCACTGAGGTTATTGCGAGTTAGTTCAAAGTAAGAAGAGATTTTACAACCTCGTTCCCAGGGCTTCTTCTCTCTACGTTTAAATCGGAAGAAAATGAGAGAAAGAAAGCCCTGGCCTACGCC